>PVJI01005625.1:0-94452 GCA_004026765.1 Micronycteris hirsuta
CACTTATAGGTGAGATCATATGGTATTTGTCTTTCACCACCTGGCTTATTTTTCGTAGCATAATGCTCTCCAGTTCCATCCATGCTGTTGTGAAGGGTAGGAGCTCCTTCTTTCTTTCTGCTGCGTAATATTCCACTGTGTAAATGTACCACAGTTTTTTGATCCACTCATTTATTGATGGACACCTAGGTTGCTTCCAGCACTTGACTATTTCTATGTCTTTTTTCATGCTGTTTAGTAACCTTATAATCATTACTCTAAACTTTCTATCTGATAAATTACTTGCCTCCATTTCATCTAGCTCTTCCTCTGGAGAATTCTCTTGTTCTTTCACTTGGCTTCTTTGTCTTCTCATTTTGGCTCCTTCTTTGTATTTGTTTCTATGTATTAGGTACATCTGCAAAGACTCTGGTGTAAGCCTTTGTCAGACACTGCTTGTGAATGGCACTGGCCAATGTGTTTGGAGCTATCAGTGATCCACAACATATGGCTCCCTCTCTTGGGCCTGCTTGTGTGCAGAAAGAACCAGATTGTGCACCAAACCTGGCTTTTATCAGCATCAGGCTCTGGGGAGGGTGGGATGAAACCTCATAGAGCTCCCAGAGATTTGCCTGAGTTGTTAAACTTATGAATGATACAGCCTCAAGGTGTAATCAGAAGCTCAGCTTCAGCTCTACAGGGTGGGGTGGAGTAATATCTGTGGGTGGGGCTATTGCTTCCCATCAGGATGATGCCAACTGGAGAGGAGTGCTTTGCCTGAGGAAGATGGCTTCTGCAGTGAGGGTAATGCCTCAGCACAGGGATCCTGGTGGCTGCTCCTTCAGTTCTCTCCCCAGAGCCACCAACCCAAGACTCTCTTTAAGCACCTGTAATCCACTTTGTCCTCCTTTTGTGGGATCCCAGGATGAGTGGATTCAAATGAAATTTTGTGCATTGGCCCTTTAAGAGTCTCTCTGAGTCTCCAGTCATTTCTCTCAAGCAGACAGAAACCCTGCTGCTTTTCACAGCTAGATGTTAGCTGTGTTTATTTCTGGCTCTGGTGCTGTAAGCTTGGGAGTCCAGCTTAAGGTTTAGGCCCTATACTTCTCAGGAGGTGCCCCTGGCCACTGAAATATCCCTCAAGAACTTTAGCTGTCACCCATGGGAGCCCAGCCAGCCCTCTTGCAGCGCCTCCACACTCCCTACCAGTCTCATTGTGGTGAAGTGGTTTCTTTTACCTGTCCTTAGTTATAAGGCTTCTCTCCAGATAGTATTCTGTTGTTATTCAGGATGATTTCTATACAATTTATTTGTAATTTCAGATTGGTCCTGGGAGAAACTTAGTGTAGCTTCTACTTACTCCTCTGTCCTCTTGATCTCACTTCCATATCAAATAAAACTTTTGCCAATTTTTTGAAATCAAAAGCCTACATCTTCCATGTTTTCACCACTCATTCTCTTTTTAAACTCACTTATGTGTTTTAAGTGAATTTTAAGTGAGTTTAATATGAGTGATTCGTAACTCTCTCACTTATCTCAAAACTGTTTTCTTGATAGTTGATAATGAACTAACAAGTAAATTCAGGGAATGTTCTTGGGTTGAACTGGTTGGAGACTTGAGTTGGACATTACATTCTTTTGGAAACTACAGATCTGTATAATTTGTTAATCTGGTCCAAATATTTTTATGTGTTTTTCACATAATAACTCACCTTGTCATCACCACACACTATGATGTGGTATCATCATTACCTCCATTAATAGAAGCGGAAACTGAGGCCCAGAGAAGCTAAGGATTTGCCTTAAAGTCCAGTTCAAATGTCTTTGGTACTTTGGTCTCTCATTTCTATTAATTTTTCTGGCTTCTACTTTGCTGGCTTCCTCCTGTGAGCATTCAATTTTTCATAATAGCTGTTTGTCCTCATTTTTTCTTCCTACTAACTTGCCTTCAATAAAATGGTTCTGTCTTCAATTTGGCAATGAATGACTTATATATTTGTTTCTTAAATACATGTATTGCCTTTTTAGCTGTACAGGAGTTCTTGGAAGAGTAGGGATCTACCTTTTAATTATCTTATATTCTTTTTCTATCATTAGTATTTAGCATCCAACATAGTGGTAAATATGTGAGAGGCAGTTTATGAGCTAAGTTCTCTGGTTCCAAACAAGATAGAATAACTATGGCTAATATAAGCAAAAACAAAAATTGTATTAAGGATTTGGGGAGTTCCTGGGGCTGACGGAGGCTAGAGCACCAGAGGTCCTCTAGCCAATACTCAAAAAACTGCTGCTGGTCAGGATAGGACTCCAACCCCACTGTCTCTTCCATTCTTAGGTTGCAAATGAGAGGAAAAGTTACTAATTAAAGTCCAACTAGATTTTATTAAGTAGAAAGGAAATAATACCTTCTCCCCCCACAAATCACATTGCTGTTAGAAAAGGAAAAAGAATATTGGGAAACAATCCCCCCAAAATTTACAATAGGTGCTAAATAAACATTTATTGAATGAATGAGTTAATGACCTTGTTACCTTAATCTCCACTTAGGTTTAGTTTTATAAGACTAACATGGCATAGTTTCATTATTCTTTCTGGTTTGAGCTGAGTCAGCATGCATATGATAATTGGGAACTGCAGAAATTCAAGGGCAGAGAATCAGGGAGGTCAAGAATGTTGTAAGGGTCAATTTAGAAACTCCAAAGAAAGCTTGCTATTCTTTGGATGTTTAAATTCTAGACTGTTTACTAAGAAGTAAGTCAGAGCATTTGGTTATATGTTGTCTGAACTACACTTCAGCCTGTATACTATTTTAGGAAGAAGAGGCTGAATAATTATTGTGGAAAGTCATGAAAAAGGTACGACTGTTGGTTTGACCTCAGAAGCTGGATTCAGGCAATTGGAGACTTCCTGCTCTCTCCCCTGTGCTTGGAATGTGTGCTCAGCTTGCCTTCCTGCAACTAGAAGCTGCCCATGGCTACAGCCTTGAAATGGTAATGTCGTGATGAGACTTTCTGAATGACTACATGACTGAGCCCTGTTGAGGACCTCTGTGTGCTGTTATCAAACTAAACTTTTAAGATTTGGGGGGCAAGTGTGAAAAACTACTCCTCTTATGGCTGCCGAGGACAAGTCTCTTATTCAGAGTAAGTTCATTTGCTTACTAAACCTGCTGCCTACCAATCTGGAATGGTCTGCCTTTTTCTTTCTTCTCCTTCTTTTTTTTAAAAAAAAATATATAAGAATTTATTTGAGCCAAACCAATGACATATTCTGGGGAACAAAATCTCAAATATTCTTTTCTTCTTTTTTTAATCTGCCTTTTTCTTTGGTCTCTGCCTGCCCTCTGAGGATGGGCTCAGTTTAAGATTACACCTGGGAATCTCCCATGGAAGTTGCAAAGCAACAATAATGTAGACATTGGTTTCAAGGTCATCACGGCAAATTGAAGAATTCTAACTCTGCTCTTCCATCAACTCTTTTGCTGCTAGGTAGACCACTTTACCCCTTTGCTCTCTGATTCTTCATAGGAAAAAGAGGTGATTGAAACAATGAAGTTTAAAGCCCCACCACTTAAAAATCCTACCTTTTTCAGAGAGAATCTCTCATTCATGTTTGATATAGTGTTAAGGTGGTCCATGATTAATTATTACCAGCAGGAAACTTGATGGAATACCTCTACTGTTTATTTATCTAAAAACGTCAAATAACTCTTCAAATAAACTCCTCATAGACTTATCCCAGTCAGTCCAAGATGTTCATATGAAATTATGCTCCCCTCTGCATTTGACCAGACTATCCCCTGGCCCCAGTCATGCTTGTCTTTTTGCTTGTCTACTGGAGTCTAGTTGTTATTTTAGTTCTCTCTGGATTTGTGCCGAAGGCTTTATGGTCTTCTGCCCCTTCTCTGGCCTTCTTTTTTATATAAAATGGATATTTTGCAGTTCATTGGGCCCAAATCTTTAGTCCTGGTTTTAACTTTTATTATTCTTTTATTTACTTTTTAAATTTTTATTGAATTTTCTGGGTGACATTGGTTAATAAAATTATATAGTTTTCAACTGTACAATTTTATTTATTTTTTCCATCACTGCCATGCACATTCACATGTTCTATTTATTTTTCTTTCAAGTAATGTAGATGAATATCATGTCATTTTAGAAATTTTCAAAAGTTCAAATTGTTATGCATACATATATGTCAGAAATATCTTTTTATTGTTGTTCAAGTACAGTTGTCTCCGTTTTCCCCCCACCATTCCCCCCATCCCACTCATCCCCACCTCCCACTCTCAATCCTACTCCCCTTTGGCTTTGTCTATGGGTCCAATAGCATACAATAAAATATTATATAAATATACATTGTGTTGGAATTAGTGCCCACACACACCCTTCACATGGAACCTACTTTTATGGAATAAACTTAGAGTTCTTGACTCTGACTAAGCACTTGCATTAAGGATTTTAAAGTTCAAAAACTCTTCCATAGTTCAGAGCTTAACCCAGATTAGATGATGATATCTGATCAAAGTCATGTGCTTTTATATAGATGTGATTCTTGTCCTAAGGACAAAACAGTGTAATATAGGTAAAATTTTACTAATTGCATAATGTTACAAAGAATGAACTATGATAATGAAATGATTTTAGTGTTCTTGTAGTGAGTAACAAGGCTGTATAGGTGTTGTGCTCCCTCCTATCCCATCCCCAATCCACTACCACCACATGCAGTTATGCAAACTTTCACTGCACCTCCCCAGGGGCACCTGGTTCTGAGCTTCCCTCCAAAAATCAGAGAGAAACAAGCCCATTAGTAAAATCATTATGTTCATAGGCTAAACACAAACCATGTGCTGAAAGAAAGGCCAATTTGTATTTGATCCTTAATTAGGCTTTTGGATAATGTTATACTTGGAAGTATTTGTACCATGAGTCTTCCTTAATAAGGTACCAAGTGATGTGATGGGGAAATTTTCAACTAAACACTATGATAAATAGAATGTATTTTGTTGCTTTTCACTACTCCTCAAAAATAACCAGATAACATATAAACTTATAATAAAGAAAGAATTATTTTTAAGCAGCCAAAGCAATGCATTATTGGAATAGTTTGTTAATACTAATGGCTAGATGCAAGACAAAATCTAATGTACCTGAAAGGGTATAAATTACATATTATCATAGGCAATCATTCAAGAATATTATGTCTCACAATTAAGCAGACAGTAAATATTGTCCAATAAAAATCCATTTACAGAACGTATTATTATCAATGGAAAATTGTAAAGTTGATATACTCTTATCAAAAATCAGGGACATATTTATTGAAGTTATTCTAAGATATATATGTATGTGTGTGTGTATATATATATATATATACCTTAGTGAATGATCATCCATTGCTACATGGAGATTGGCAAAGGCTCAAACTAGTTTCTGGGTCTACTCTAGCATGTTGGAGTGTGACTGCCAATGGTCTCCTGATTTTTATTCTAAAAACACTTAAAATAGTTTCAGCTATTAAATTTTCAAAAGATAACTTTAAAAACACTTTACATGTATTGGAGAGGTAGGAGCTGATCATGGTGGTGGAAGTCATACAGAGTCTGCTGAGAATTAGCAAGTGCCAAGGGTACAGTGGGTGGAAGGTAGAACTGAAACTAGGGGAATTCATTCCAAGTCTTTTTATGAAACAAGAAAGTCACATCAGCTATGCTGAGTAATATCTAAATTCTTTGGTTAAAAATTATTCTTAATTGTGGTAAAATACACATAAGATAAAATTTACCATCTTAACCATTTTAAGTACACAATTCAGTGATGGTAAGTATATCCATATTATTGTGCAACCACTGCCACAGCCCTCTCTAGAACTTTTCAGCCTGCAAGACTGAAGCTCTGCAATCATGAAGCAATGTCTCTTTATTCCCCGCCTCAACCAGTGTTAAACACCATTCTCACCTTTGTATCTATGAATTTAACTACTCTAAGTTCCTCATATAAGTGGAATGGCACCATATTTGTCTTTTTGTGACTGGCTTATTTCATGTAGCATAATGTTCCCAAGGTTGAACCATATTGCAGGATGTGTAATAGTTTTCTTTTCTTTAAGGAATAGCAAACATTTATTCATAAATGTGTATGTAACAGAGTCTCCTCCATTCCTTAATGACCTTTCTCTTCTTTTGAACAGATGGAGAATGTAGGGGAATGGGAAGTTGAGGGACACAAGATTTGGCCCACCACCTTCTCTTCCTTGTTTTCCATGATTCCACCCTGTAGACTGGCAGAGGCAAATGGGCTTCACTTCACAATGTACCATATAGCTATCTAGAGGACTGAGTCCAGATGGCCAGGCAGTTGCAGCCGGATCAACTCCGGTAACAGAGCAGCCTGGCATGGAACTGGAGGGAGAGGAGAGGGTAGAACCATGTGGGCAGATGTTTCCCACCTCCACTCAAAGCCAAGTCAGAGCAGTGGCCAGACAGTGTTCAGGACCTAAGAAACCAGGAGCTTCTGCCTTGGGTGCTCTCTTGGGAGAAGAAGTTTTGGGAAAGTGCTGAGTACAAATTTGCACCCATACAAAGGGGAAGAAGGAAACAAAAACTGCATTCTTTAAAGAACTGGAGAGTGGAGCACAACCAGGAATATTCCTTGAACTTTCCTGGCCTGGGCAATCTCACAGCTGGAGGACTGAGCTGGCTTAAAACCCTGAGTTTTTCCTGCTTGACAGATTTAACTCTATGGAAATATGAGTTTCTTAGTTCTTCTTCACTGGGCTGGTCCCAAGCAGGTCATGAGAGGATCTTATTGCCTCAACCCCCTTTACTTTCTAAGCTTGTGCCTTCATAACACTTGCTACTGATTCTGTAGAGCTCCCAGAATCCAGCTCCCCAACACTCTCCAACTCTGTCAGTCTGGATTCCCTTTACAGTCCCAACAAACTGGTGAGAGACTGACAATAATCTGGAGCAATGTTTTCTTGGTCTTGAGGTACTGTCCCTGGGTTCTAGAGTTTCCCCCCAATTCCCTGGAACTGTGCTGAGGGAGTAACCCACTACTAGTCTGGAAGGGCTGCTTTGCTCTCTCAACTCCCTCCTCGCCACCCACCATTCTCATCATCCCCCATTGCCAAAGCAGGAAAATGTCCCTCTGGTCATGGACAAAAGGGTCACTTATAATAGTGGAGACAGTATTCCTTGGTGGTAGCTGCATATATGTTCCTAGCATCTATGATGATTGTTCTCTGACATCTGAGGCCAGGAGGAAAGAGCCAGGAGCAAACCAACATCTTCCCTTTCAATAATTTTCCAAATCCAGTGTCACAGAACTAGGGAAGAGCTGGCATTAACACAAAAGCCAGGGTGTGATGCGTTCTGAGCTAGCAGAAACTAGAAAGATGAGCAATGCCAGTCCTCTCAGTAGTGGTAACAAGAGAGCTGAGGTGGAACACTTGGCCTAATGCAAGGGAAAAGGGAAAAGTGACCCCTGAGAAAACATGGGCCCTCCAGCCAAGGGCTGGGCTGCACCCTTCCTCACAGAGAAGCAGCCTCACCCTGCCCTTGCCAATAGGGCCCTCCTCAGATCAGACTGGTCTGGAGCCAACTGTGATGAGAAGACAAGGGGCCTGTGGTCTGGTGACCACCTAGGTCATCTCCATTGACCATGCAGGTGAGTGGCACAGTTCTGGAGCTTACCTGGCTCCTATTAGGATGGAATAGGCTTCCATTCTCCACTTTATTTGCAAAGTTTAAAGAATAAAAAGGGGAGGCGAGCCCCTCACCCCTGGAGAAAGCAGTGTCTTTCAAACAGCCTCCCTCCTACTCCCCTTCCCTGGCCACTATATTCCATGGAGCCACAAGACAGCCATGCAGAGAATTTAGGACACCATTTCTAGATAAGATATCAGTTTGGGACTTAGGTGAGGGGGAGAGACACTGTAAGCAACACAAGCCTACTTTGGTGAAAAGGTGGAGGGAGAAGAAAGACATTATAGGGAATGTTAATGTGCAATGAGAACAGGGTACAACACATCACAGAAAGGAGGCCTTGTCCAGTAAGGAGGCTCTCTACCCCATGCTTGGGGGCCTCCAGTCCAATGGCCCATTGGTCATCAGCTTTGCTTTGGGAAGCAGAGTCACTCTTCTCTGCCCCTGCTTCTGGCAGCGTCACTCCCCTTCTCAGATCGATTTTTGAATTCTGTGAGCTGTGTGGTCACAGGGGCCCCTGAAGACTTGAAGAGCGCCTTCAAGATGGTGTCAGGTCCACTTCAACAGAAGGGTTGGGTGAGACAGCAGAGTTCACCCTACCAGGCAGCTCCCTTTACTTTTTCACTTTAGGACTGTCACTCAGCCTTGGCAAGATGGGCTGGTTTGATGTGATAATGTTCCCATTCATGTGAAGGTTGCACTTCATTGGTTGTCAGTCCAGACACCAGTTGTTATATCTCTCAGAGGCAGTGATAACATCATTCTTCTTCACAAAGACCACTTCTGCTACCCTAGGATGGACCAGCTGAGCCTGCTTCAGGGTTCCACATGCACAGAAAAGTTAAAAAATGTCCTCCTCGGTGACTCTAGATACAGACTATTCACAGTCATCTTGGTGCCTTCCAAAAGGCTGAGGATAGACTCAACAGTCAGTAGCACTTTGGGGGAATCCTTGTTCACTAGTGTCCAGGACATGTTGGTGAAAGCTTTTGTTGAACTGAGGAGTGGAGAGCAGGAGTTGTGTATGCATTATTCTGAACCACTTTGGTGAGGGAAGGGTCTTGGACATGGAAAGCTTGGAACTGCTCAGCCTGGCCACATGGTAGAGAAAGCTGCCTGAGTCTGCAAATCTCATCTTACTCAGAAGGGGAGCTGCAATGCTATTGCCTTTAATCAGGTCATATAAATTCTGTTTGTCCTGGTGATTATTGACAATGTTAATCCTCATTCCAGCAGGACGGATATGAGATGGTGTCGTGGCCTTCTGCTGTGAAACCTGGTTAGTTTTAGTGAACTTCAGAGCTGGGGTCACTGTCCCGATGGGGGTGCTCATGAAGGCATCAGGAAAAATCTGCTTCAAGGCAGGGTTACCTGGTGGCATCGCTACTTGGTGGGGGTTCCGGGGCACAGTGCTCTGCTGCTTGTGGGAGTTCAGCATCTCTCTGATATCTTGCACTTTCCCTTTGATCTGGAGAGGAGCATCTTTCTGCAAAAACTTTTCACAGCTTCAGCTGGGCATCTGAGAAGCCAATCTTCTGCCAGGCATCAAACCTCTACTGGAAGATGGTTGTGTTGTTGGCTGGCCGAGGAGGCTCTGCTGGCCCCCAACATGAGATCCAACATCTCCAACTCCTGGTCTGATGTTGAACCACCAGCTCATCCACACTTTTTCTACCCATGACTGAGGCCAACTCTACCCGACCTCTCTACTCTCCATGGCTTCTCTTCACTCTGCCTCGCCAAGCCTCCAGCCCCATGTCACCCCATTGCTGCAGCCCCATGCTTCTGGATGAGCTCATCTGAGGAGATGTCCACCCTCTTGCTCCATAAAGCAGCTTAATAACCCATCCCCTTTTTAATGGCTGAATAACCTTCCATTGTATGTATATACCATGTTTTGTTTATGTATTTATCCCTTAGTGGACACTTGGGTTGCTTCCATCTTTTAATTATTGTGAACAATGCTGCTGTGAAATGGTATACAAATATCTATTTGAAACTCTGCTTTCAATTTTGTTGGGTATATACCCAGAAGTGGTATTGACTAATCATACGCTAATTCTCCTTTTAATTTTTTGAGGAACCACCATACTGTTTTCCACAGCAGCTGCATCATTTTCCATACACACTACAAGGGTCCAATTTCTCCGTATCCTCACAAATATTGTTATTTTCTGTTTTTTTTTTTGATAGGAGCTATTCCAACGAGTATGAAGTAGTATCTCATTATAGTTTTAATTTGCATTTCTCTGGTGATTAGGGATGAAAAAATCTTTTCATGTGCTTATTGCCCCTTATGTTTCTTCTTTGGAGACATGTCTGTTCAAGTTCTTTGTTCATTTTTTAATCATGTGGTTTGTTTCTTTTGTTCTTGAATTACAGGAATCCTCTACATATTTGGACTATAAACTTTTATCAGAAATATGATTTGCAAATATGTTCTCTCATCCCAAGGTTTTTTTTTCCCCCATTCTGTTGTGTCCTTTGATGTAAAAAAGTTTTTTCTTTTGACGTAGTCCAATTTATCCATTTTTGTTTTGTTGCTTGTGGTTTTGGTATAATAGCCAAGATAGCTCTTCCAAATTGTATTTTTCATTTTTAACATGAGTAAACAAAGAACATACCATCCTAACTGCAAAGTCTTCCAGACCATAGCAAGGAGGAACTATTTTTAAGCTGCTTCTATGAGGCTTGAGTAATCCTGATGTCAAAATAAGACAAGGACATTATAAAAAAGAAAAATTTTAAGTCTATTTCATTTATTACCATCAATACAAAAATATATTTGCAAATAAAATCCAATAGTGTCTATACCAGTTAATACACTAGAGCCAATATGGGTTTATCCCTTGAACATAAGGCGGGTTTAATATGATAAAAATCTATAAATATAGTTAATTCTTTAATGTACTAAAAGAGAAAATTTTATGTAATAAGCTAAAAAATATTCAGAGGAAACACTTGATAATATACCCAATCATTATTCAAAGCCCTTTGTAAATTAGAAATAGAAGAGAACTTCTTTAACCTGATAAAGAGTGAGCACAATGGTATACCATATAACACTCAAAACAAATGAACCACAGTAACATTTAAAAAGATAAACACTCAAAAAAAAGGATAAATACTCAGCCTCATGCCTTAGTAGTACATAATTCCTGAGAACAGCAAACTTTAGTAAAAAAGTCATCTTTGCATCCCAAAGCAATTATTCTTTAGGGAAAAAGGAAAAAACAATCCCAGAGTTTTAAATTTCCTTTACTAGCTTATGTGTTTTAACGTACTTTCCTTAAATACAGAAACTAGAACACCTCTTCCTTTGGGTAAATTTAACCGACAGATTGTGTCAAAATAAAAAATCATTCGTACTCTCTGTCTCACTGCTTTGTTTTTAAGTGTGCATTTTTTAATTAAAATATATGGTTTCCAAAGTAAAAATAAAAAAATTAAAAAGATAAATGTTATTGTAATATTTAATGACATCCTTTTACTAGGTTAAAATAACAACATATGTTTTAATGTTTTATTTTATCTTTTTATTGTTGTTCGGCTACAATTGTCACCATTTTCCCCCATCACTCTCCCTGCCCCACCCTCAATCCTACCCCCTTTGGCTTTGTCCATGGGTCCTTTATACATGTTCCTTGATGATCTTTATTTTTAAGAATTCATAGATGCAAAAAAATTTTTAACTATTTTAAAAATTAATTTAAAACTATTAAAAGGAAAGCCAGTGAATAACTGATGTAGCATTCAGGAGGACGGCAACTTGAAGGTATGGAGATGAATGGGAGGACCTGGGTGCTTATATGAAGAACCTGGCATTTGCTTGGGATGGTGTTTTCCTAGCAACACATTAGAGTTAAAATTAAGGAATTGACCAAAAAAAAAAATAAAGACCAAGCTTGGAGTAATGACCACCAATTATGAACCATAAATAATGATTAATGCATTTTCATGCATTTGAGGTTAAAGAAAGAAAAAAACTTCTGACTACGATGTGAGGAAGAATACAGTGGGGAATGATGGAGACATTTTTCTCTTATTTTTAAGAACTGCACGACTCGAGACTAATGCCATGCCGATGGAGAAGAGGCAGTAATGAGAATGGGGTTATAGAGAAGGGGAATAACCAGAGAAGCAGGTCATACTGAACAACAGGGCTGGAACCAGAGCATGGGGAGAAGCCTTTCGGGGGAAGGGAGTTCCTCTCCTTCCTATCAAGAAAGAGAAAAGGGAGGGGTCCAGATGTGGAAAGCTGTGCTGCTGCATTCTCTCATTAATCCATTCTTCCTTATGGAAAAAATCCTTTTTAATAAACTCCATATCCAAAAGTGTTATAAGTGTGATGTTAAAATAAATATGTGCCAAGAAGCTACTTCTTCAGTCTGAAACACCCTAGGGATAAAACAATTTTCAATAATCACTGCCAAATAACAAGTGCAGAGAAGTAAACACCCTCTCACTCACTGAGAGGAATTTGAGGGATTTCCACTCTTACAAAGTATTTTCTCTTTAAAGTGGGAAGCAAGGTCATCTTCTGAGTGAGAGTAGTGACGGCTTGGTAGGGAGTGTGGGGAGAGCCGTGAATGCTTGAAATGGCCGTCTGTTTGACAGTGGTTAAAACTCTGGCTCAGCACCAGACACGCTTAAGTTGAGGTCTTGACTCCTAGAAGGTACTGTGAATGCTATGTTTTTAAGCTCCTTACCGTAATTTTCTTTCTTCCCCTTTCCCTGTCCCTTTCTCATTCTTTTTCTTCCCCAATTCCAGTACACAAATATCTCCATAAGGATAGTATTTAATCTGGCTTTTGTAATATTTCGATCAAGGGTGGCTGGTGAGTAGGGAACTAGGAGTGCCCACCCTGGACCATCTGCAATGGACAGTGGTGTGCTTATCTGTCAGAAGGTACTATCTCCCATTTGAAGGAATTTCTCAGAAGCAGAAAAGATACTATTCTGGGAAGGCAAAATAATATATTACATATAATATAATTCTACATGATTTTCACCAGCAACATTCAGCAACTCTGATGCAGGTGGACTTGGTCCAAATTTATTTCTTTTAGAAAGATGTGACAGAAAAAGAAAATAAGCCAAGACAGTGATAATACTGGCAAGACAGAGGATGAAGAGATGCTGGTTGATATACTTTAAGGTACGTGTGAAAGGGGGTGAAGAGGGGAGGGAGGACTGGAAGAAAACAAAGGAGTAAAGAAAAAGTTTATTGGGAAAATATGTGTTGAAGTTGAAATCATTGGAGGTCGAGGTCAGAGAATTAGAAGACTTAATTTAATGTTTCAAGAATGAATAATATGTGGGGTGGTAAGTTTTAGTATCTGGCCATGAAAGTAGTTTACTAACATGGAATAAATACAGCGAAAAAGAGAGGTTAAAAAATGATTGCTAACTTTGGGTGGGTCATTCATATAGACACCTGTGTCTGCCAAGTTATACAAGTCAGGGGTTGGAGGGGAACATTAAACCAGATGCTAAAGTCCTCAGTGAGTGAGAGGGTGTTTACTTCTTCGCTCTTGCTATTTGGCAGTGATTATTGAAAACTATTTTACCCCTAGGGTGTTCATCCTTCAGACTGAGGATGTAGTTTCTTGGCACACATTTATCTTAGCATTACACTTGTAACATTTTGGATATGGAGTTTATTAAAAAGGTTTTTTTCTTTTTTGCGGAAGGAAGGATGTATTAATGAATATATTTAATATAAGGCTTATGTTGTAGCTATATTAGGTACTGTGAGAATTATCAGTTACCTTCTCTGACCTTAAATAGTTTATAATTTGTTGTGAAAATTAGGCTCACACATACAAAACCACGAGAGAATAACAGCCTAGTACAGGGTGTAAGTTGCAGAGAGAGTAAATGTGTACCACAGATGTTGGGAGAAAAGATACACCACTTTTATTAGGCTCTCGTATGAACTTTCTAATGAGAAGGAGTGATGTAGACTGCTTTTGTAGCTCCTCTAATTGTATGGCTTCAAAATATACATATATATATATGTATACATATATATATAAATAAGTTTTTTATCAGAAATGAAAATATGTTGTCCCACAACAGGATGCCTGTTTATTCTTTATTTTCTCTTGCAGTGCCCATGAATTATCTATAGTGTTTTAAGTTTTCTAACTACAGGTGAGGCAGGAGACAGCATAGGAAGAACTCTGACACTGTGCTGCTGGTACTGGCCCGCCGTCTAGTGTCTTGGTTGCCAGGATACGCACTTTAGCACTTGGGTTGGACAAATAGTAAATCAAGGCAGGGAGGGGAAGGGAGACATGTCTGACCCACTAACTCAGCAGTCTTGTGCCTGGTCCAATCATATTGCCAGGTGTTACAACACCACAAGAAGCAGCATGCTAACACGGGAAGAGCGCGGTCCTTGAAGTTCTGTGTATCCTTTCCACTATCTGGGAAAGAAAGCCTTTGAAACTGTGCTTTCATTCCAAGGCCTGAAAGGTGGGAGAGGATCCATAGTACCCAAAGGAAGAAGCCCATAAAACAACTTTGGTTAATTGTCTACCTCTGGTCACTATTTGTTTTATGAGGGAGTCACTAATGCTTAAACAAAGAGCCCATAAAAAACTTTGGGTAACTGCCCCAACTTTGATTAATTGCTTCCTGTCACATACCTGTTTTACAACAAGATGAACATATGGAGTCTGGAGCAAAATAAGGATTTGGGCTAACAAACCCCTACACATATCTAAGTTTGGCTAGTCACATCCTTCCTCCCACCCCCGGAAACCTGGCACCACCTTTGCCTGTCAATCAATGTGTAGCTTCTTCACCTCATCCCACCAACTATGTAAGTCTTCAGAGCATAGGACTCGCTCTCCTATCTCTCTGGCCGCCGGGCTTCAGGCCACCCAGACGCTTGCTACCCTAGCCTTCGGCAGCCCTCACTTTTGCCTCCTGGACCTATACCTTTCAGTCCCACCCCCCACCTTGGCTAGGCCCATTCTCTTTCATGGGAACAGATCACTAATAAGCCCCGATTGCATGCTAATAGATTTGCTGATCTGTAATTCTTTACATGCATTGGCAAGAAGAACCAGGTCTCTCCTGTTAACACAGGGAAATTCCTAACATCATTACTTCATTCTTTCTTTCTTCAAAGTATGTGCCCTCTAATTTCGAAATTTCAAAAAAAATCACTCAATTTAAAATAACTCACTGAAAAAAGTTGAATTTAATGAAACAATTTTTCCTTTGGTTTCTTCCCAAAGTTTTCATAATTGAAAGAATAATTTTTTCCCAATGATCTGAGCACAAAGCTGCAGTCTCTTTTTAGAATGAAGAAAATAAAAAAATTTTTTCATAGCGTAGTAAAAACTGAACTATGCAATTTATCAAAATTATGCCCTTTGTTTATTTGGGAGTGTCCACATGTGCCCTAGCCAAAATGTCTTTGCCTGTAGTCACTATGCTCTTAATCCAGGTTCCACTGCCAGGAGACATGGCCTAACTCTTGCCAGCCTACACAACAGTAGTGCCCTTTGCCAATTAGAAAATTCTTCTCAAGTCAGGAAAATAAAAGGGATCCTTCTTATTACAATGAGGCCATAGTATTTACGAAGTACATGTACCATCACAAGACCTCAAGTCTTGTATCAGGAAAAGTTAAAAATCTGACAAAACCTTTCAAGAAAGCCAAAGGAAAAAAAATGATGGTTTTACTACCCTTGTTTTAGTTCTATCTCAGTAGGGTTGCCCAGAAACCCTGGCCTAAAATTAAGGGCAGATAGAAGATTAGAGACAAAAATATAAAAAGAAATTTTCACCTTATATAAAACCATAATTTAAAAAAATTAAATGTTCTGAAAGCATATAAGAATGGCTCTGTCAATAGGTTTACCTTTGGATATAAATTTGTTTCTATATACGGCACTTGGGAATCTCCATGTAATTTAGAGTTATATTCCAACTTCCTTTTTCTATTTCACTTTATCATTGATTGGAAAATGTAAAACATGCATGATCTATAATACCTATGAATGCTAGCCCTTCCGTAGAAAAGTAAACTGTTAATTAGGCACTGCTTCCAAATGAAACATGGTTGGCAGAAAGAATATGTAAGAGGAGAGGATTTCCTGAGGCTGGAGGAGTGGGAGGGTGAACAGGGTATGCCTCCCTGGTGCCCTCTCCAGGACTCCCAATAGAAGAGAGCAGGTAGGGGTAAGAAAACGAGAAAATGTAAGGCTCTGAGAATGTCTGCTTTGCTCCCCACACCCAGAAATACCCAAACAACAGCCATTTACCCAAGCTGGCCCTTCTTCAAGTACAGCTGGGTTGAGGACTCAGGTGAATGGGGATGACTGTGCTGTTATCAGTTATGGATTTTTATGTTTCCTGGCAGCAGGTGTTTTCTTCAGGTTCACAGAGAACCAAAGGTCGTGGACCAGCTACTCCGCCCAGGAAGGAGGTGAGAGTTGAAGGCTGAGAAGGTTAGTGCAGGCATACCACAGGCGGTTTCTTGTCCTGTTTCTCTAGTTCAGAGCCCTGAAGTGAGTTAGCTTCGGACAGATGGTGCCTGTCCCTTGGCCCAGAGCCTAACTGAGGTCCCGCGCAGGGATAGATGATCAATGTGAATGCACGTTATGAAAGTTGCTCTGTTAACCAATGCTCAGCTTCTGCTGACCAAGTGCCATTGATGGTGCCTGGACTTAGCTGAAATATATAGGATTCCCAGCAAGGCTAATTATTTGACACCTCATCAAGCTGATAATGTTAAACCATTCCTTCAATATTTACTTAGAGGGCGGGCTGCTGGCTGACAAAGCAGAGAGGAGTACAAAGGAAGATTATGAGTGGCAGCCAGAATTCAGCTGTTGCTTGCTATCTAGCTTATATTGGCAAACCTCACTCACCAAAACAAAGTCAACTGAGGTTAACAGGAATCATCCTTTTTGGAAAGTAAATTAGCTATTAGCTATTATTCCTCACTTACACCGCTCAGGGAGAGTTATGATAAAGGATTTTCCTCCTTACTTCCAGGGATATCACAATGAGAGACCAGTGAACAATTTCAAACTCTGTCCCATCAAAATTGTAGCACCTGGAAATTCATTTTTGGAACTATCTTTACTGATGCCAGATTTCAACGTGATGAGTTGTGAGGCAACTATATCATGCTCTCATGACCAAATTATCTGGGATGGAATCCTGACTCTGCCGCTGTGTAAACAGGAGAAAATTACTTAATCTCTTCATCCCTCAGTTTCCTGATTGGTAATATAAGTGTAAGAATAGTAGTACTGTAAAGATATTATGAACATTAAAGGAGCTAATATATGTATAGCTCTCCGAATCCTGCCTACCACACAGTAAATACTAATAGTTACTAGCTGTCATTCTTTTCCTTTGATATTTTAGTAAAATATTGGCATGGCCATCAGATGCAGGTATTAAAATGAGCCTTTAAACTAGATCTTTGTGGTACAATATCAAAGATCCTAACCTCAAATAATCCTCCTAACAGGCTGCCTGGAATCTCATCTATAAATTTACTCCTTAAGGTCCTCATGGAGACATAAACTCTACAACCACAAACTGCGGTCCACAGTTTTTCATCTTTCTATCTCCACCAAATACCTTCTTGTTCATTTTTCCCTAGGTAGATAAAGAACTCTCTAATTTGTTCCTAACTTACACTCCAAACATATTTTTATCTTGGCATTAAATTATGTTTATTTCTCCTCCTGGAACAATAAAGCTCTGGAGTGGTCCTGGTCTTTTCTCAGTACATAGCACAGAGTTCAGGATGCAGTAGGTGAACAGGAACTAAGTCTCCAATGAAACAGATTGAACTCTTGAGTTTTCAGAATCTCCCAGCCTCCCAACCCTTTCTTCCTTTTTGACTGGACATCATTGTCACCTCTAGCTGAATACCTGTCCACCATTATGCATAGCTCCCATTAAAAGTATTAGCACTCTCAATTTCTTCTCTCTTCAGTTTTCTGCTACACCCGATGTTGGCTCCCAGAAACAATTTACTTTTCTGTTTCTTTTCGGACTCTGCCAGTAAAAGAAAAACCTCACAGTGTGTAGGTGAGTGACTTGTCATGTTTAGGTATTTCAACTCTTTTCTTTTTTGGAAATCCTGTGACTGCTCCTAGTCACTTCCCTGTTTTCCCCCTAAGTGGATATTCCAACATAGTCACAAGTCTCATTCTTTTGTACATTTCATTCCTTAACTGGTATCATTGTCTTGCCTCTGTCCCCTCAAATCTTTTGTCCCCAAACTCTTGAATCTTCTAGTTCTTCCAAGATCTTAATCAGTCAATTATATCTCCTTTCTCTGATTTCAATATCCCCCTTTCCATTGCCTTTTTTATAGATCAGAAAACTTTAGTCTTAATATTATAAAAGCATTCCTTGTGATCCTACCTTCACTAAATATCTTGAACTAGTAATCCACATTTTTCTTTTCAACTTTTTAGTTCCTATTCACCTCTCAACCACTGTTCTCTGGCTTCTATTAATATCTCTTTAAAAAAAGGTTCTCACTGGAGCGTTTCAATTTCAGGTTGCCAAATCCAAGGACTTCGTTTCTTATCATACTTGATCTGCCATTGAGCACTGTGACCTGCTGGCCGTTTCCTTCTTGGCATTCTCTCCCCCCTGTACTCCAGTGACACGCTCTCCGAGAACACCTCCTGACTTTGTGGTCTGTATGCTTCACTGATTTACCCTTCTCCTTCCACTCACAGATATCGGTGTTCCCTATCATTTGTCTTGGACTTCTTAATTTTTATGTGTGTGTGATTTTATCCAGTTCCAGAGTTCCATCTACTGCCTAATTATCAATGCCCAAAGGGTACTCCTTTTTGACTTCTCTCCTGAGTTATTGACCTACCTTTCCCATAGCATCCTAGCTCTCTCAGTGGGAATGTCTATTGATCATCTTGAAGTCAGCATGATCCAAACCAAACTCTTCTTCTCATTCCTTCTGAATCTGTTCTTTTTTATGGATTCTTATATGATAAATGTTAATTTTCCTCAATTGCTCAAGATAGAGACTGAAGATATCCTCACCCACTATACATGTAATTCATCATTACTTTTCTTGAATGTGAGTTTTAAACGTATGCCCGCTGTACTTACTGCCTTGTTTCAGGCTGCTCTTTTACTCAAATTATCACTTCAGCCTCTTGTATTTTCTCTCTGACTTGGGAACTGCCATCTCCAATTTGCCCACCACAATGCATTCAATATCCAAGTTTCTTCACTTACTAAATACATTAAAAATATACCCTTTAATACCATTCTTCTGGTAATAAACCTGTAGTGTCCCACTGCATACCATTGGCTCTAGCCTAATTTACCATACACTCCTCTTAGGATTTCCATTTATACCTTTAGGCTACATAGGAGTACTGGTAATGGATTGATTTTTGCCATGCTTTTTCCTGTTTATATACTAGTTTTCTCATCCTTACATATCTTTGCCCATTTTATTATGTCTTCAGAATTTCAAAAATACTGAACTATAATAGAAATAATAAATTAAAAGAAATTATCCTTCCAGTCTCACCTCAATTATTTTCTGCATGAATTCTTTAAAATCTCTGCCAAAAGGCATAGCTAGTCCCTGTTTTATCATAAATACTTAGGATACTTAATATCATAATACTATCTCTTTTATTAATACTTATTAATACCTATCTCTTAATGCTAACTTAATTGCATTATAGTTATGTTTGCCTATTAGGCTCCTTCAATTCTGTGTCTTCATTTCGAAACATGGAAAATAGTTGGGAATTAAATACTCATTGAATATATGAAGATGTAAGTGAGGAGTTAAATAATTCCCCTTGATCATTACAGATGTTGAGTTATGTTTACCTCTGTCACTAAGAAAAAGACCCTGAGGAAACTGACTCATATGACAACTAATGCTTGCTGAAGGTGACGGGAAGGAAGAATGGGGCTGGGAAGTTTCCAAAATAGGGCAGACACTAAAAAAATAAAGTGCAGAGGAAGATCCTGGTCTACAAATACATAACATGTGATCACTGGGCTGAGAGCTCATAGAAGAAGAACCAGGGGAAAAAAGCACAGTCAAAGAAGTTGGGGAAAGTCACCTGAAACAAACTTTCCCAGCCAGTCAGTTCTATCTGGTGCAGGAGCGAGGTTTGCACATTGGTTCTGAATAAGGTCATCTTCTGGAACAAACCCTTTGGCACTGGAAAATTTATAATGTGTAACATTTGCTGGAAGTTTGAATAAGCATTTATATTTAATGCTTTGTTTCTTCTCTCCACCAAAAATACTGATGATTAGCACAAAGGTGAATTTGGAAGAAATTAGAGCAGAGAATCTAATTAATAATGTAGGAATACCTGCTATTTTTCTCTTTTTGGAATTTTATATATTTTAGTTCTTGTCTCTTTTGTCTTTATTACTTCTTTTCTCTATTTCTCTTAAAGTATATTAAGGATATATCACCAATTAAAGTTTTCTATGTACCTCAAAGCTTTAAGATACCAGTCTAATCCCTGCAGGGATTGAATATATATTTATTGTCCAAATCATTAGTTGAAGAAGAGCTGGCATATTTTCTATGGATTAAAAATTAAGCAAAAGCTTCACAGTAAAAATGAAGCAGAATTCTCTAGCTACCTCTAGAGGCTGGCTAAGCATTTTAGTGTTTAACAAAAATTTTACCTCTTCTTGACATATGAAACATCTTTTTCTGGGAAAAGTGCTTCACAAAATATTATTTGTGTATTGCTTGTAAATTGTACAGTACCATATATTTGTTAGAATAACAAAACAATCTAAATAAATAGACTTGCCATTTTAACCCTCTACCCACATAAAAAGATTGTCAATACTTTGGTGCATAACCTTGAGACTATAGTTAGCTTACTAGATATTTGCACATTCAAATATACATAGCAAATCATTAACATGTATGCATATTTTGTAACATTTTTACTCATATGAAGATTTTTAAAAGTTAGTAAGTATGAATCATGGAGATGTTTTAATTTGTAAATTTGCTAATAGTCTTATCCCATCTAAATTTGGAGTTTAATTCTTTTACCCCTCGAATGTGGCTGCCATAGTGACTAGATTCTAACAAATAATAGAACATGGCAGAGTGATGCTATTTTATTCTGAGGCTAGGTTATAAAAGGTGACTTTTTGGAAAATGCATTTACCTTGGTCGCCACGAGAAGCGAAAAGGCTGGCTACCTGAAGCAGTCATGCTGGAGAGACCATTCAGCGTTAGAGAGAGAGAGAGAGAATGAATCACCAGACTCCTGATAAGTTTGGTCCCCAACTTTTAAGCTGCCATAACTGATCTAGGAGAGCAGAGAGAAGCAGTTCTTGCTAAATCCTGCACAAATTGTAGATAAATGACATTGCTGTCTTAAGCCATTAAGTTTGGGGTTGTTTTGTTACATATTAATAGGAACACACCTACTAAATCTCTCGTAATAACTATATAGTATTTTAATATTATGGTTATATTATATTTGAGCAGTTATTGGAGATTGAGGTTTTTTTTTCTTTCAGATTTTAGTTGTTATAAAATTGTTGAACAACCTTGGACATACATTCCAATGTACTCACACAATTATTATTTTAAGTTGAAGTCTTAGGAATTTTAGGTAGTACCCAGAAATGTGTCATGGTGGTGGTTTAGTCACAAAGATTCCAAATTATGATGATAATCCTTTTTAATCTTTGTCAGTCTAAGGCAGAAAATAGTAGTAATATATATATAATTTTAATGAGTCACTTATTTATCTGGCAAATAAACATGATATAATGGTATTATAATTATATAGTGGAAATGGCAGTTGCTCTGTCATATTTCTAACTTTAGAGCATTCTTTTCTCTCAGATTGAGTGCATTCTAGAATCCCTTAAGGGATTTTCTCAAAGTACAAATAGTTGAGATTTTCTAAGCTCTCTACACAGCCTTCTCCTGCTGGTCACATGGCTGACAAGCATCTCTTTCATGGGACTGCCACCGGTGTTTGCCTGAGGTAAACTGGAAGGACTTCAGGGTTGTCTGCATGGAATATGACCAAAAAATCTTTACATTTTTTATATTATAAGGAAAATATAATTCATTGGGGAAGATTTCAATCACTGAATTTGAATAAAACTTCTAACTTGGAAAGGAATATTTTCCATATTTTTACTGAGAAAGTTTATCTTGCTCCCACGGACATAACTTCTCTTTGTAAGTATGTATCAGGATTTATGCTTGACATGGTTGCACACAACTTCCTAATGAAGGTTCGCTGATATTCTCTTTCAATTCTTGTAGATTGTCTTCCACGACAAACTGCATGGGTACTGAGAATATCAGGGGAGGACACTTTGTTGAGTATGTGATTGCTTAACCACTATGCTGTACACCTGAAACTAATATAGAATAATAGTGAAAGTATAATTAAAAAAATTAAAAATTAAAAAAATTTATTCATACAGGTAAATAATTAAATTCTAAACATTATATGCATTAAAAGTTTTTATATTTCAACAGTGCAGATTACATTTCAAAGTAAACATTTACCTTTTATTTCATTGAAAAATGTAGTGTTTGTCAATGTACTAGGTTGGCAGTGAATGAGGTTAGCAATGTACTAGGTTAAAGCACTCTGAGCGGAAGCTGAGCCACAAACACGTTGGGCTCACAGCTAGGAGATCCCTCTTCCCCCGCCCCCAGGATCTCTCTCTTGCCTTCATGGCCCTGTCGCATATTCCTGGCTGCTGAAGTCGAAGTCAACGTTGATGTCCTGGCAGTAGTATCTCCTTGGCAATGCTCGGTAGGTTGCAGCAGAACAGCAAATGCTAGGCCTCGCTCACTCTCATCTTACTTTCATCTGTGGGGACTGTTCTGTTGCTGTTCTCTACTATTCTGTTTTTCTGATTTACTGTTTATTTAAAATTTTATTTCCTATTTATTTTTCTGCCAGGAAAACTTCCTATGACTTACCCTCATCCTTCAGTTTCATTCTAGGCCTAACTCAAATTTTCTTACCCACCAACATGATTGTCATTGTTTGAGGCAAAAGGTGTTGGGCTCAAACTTTCTCTTGCTGTTTCATGGGCTGAGAACAACCATTACTCCCCAGCGTGTGTGCGTGTGTGTGTGTGTATTCAAAATGACAGAGCAAACAGAGCAACAAATCTGCATCAGTTTTTACATTAAGCTTGAACATTCCTCTGCAGAAACTATTCGGATGATTCAGAAGGCCACAGCTATGGGAAACGTGATTGGCAGCTTCATCTGGGTGTTCTGCTAAGGGAAACAAACTAGGTCACACTTCAGTGAAAACCCAAACAATAGGGCCATTTTCAGAGACCCTCTCCTACTGATGCAGGTCTGCTGTGTTCAGGAGCTAGAGGGTGGGTGTGTGGGTGGGGGAGCTATATTATACTGGAAATAATTTTCTCTTGTTCTGGGCTTCTTAGTGACAAAGGTCATCATTAGCAGGCAATGCTTGGTAATCTAGATGCTCTGGATTATTTTCGTCACCACATTAATTCACCCTAAAGAAGCCAGCTTTACATTCTTTTGTTCCTCATCACGGGATTCTGCATTCAGGCGGTGGTGTTCAGCAGCAGGTTCCGCTATTTCTTCTTCATGCTAGTGGTCCATTGGTATTGCTCCTCACAGAGTTCAAATACAGTAGAGACATGTGAAAAGATAGCTCAAAGATGCTGTGTTGCATGGAACATAATGCACAGTTATAACAAACAGAGCTTGATAAAATAGTAGCAGCGGGGAGCACAGTTAATTATTGCTTCAAGAGAAAATCAAGTGAAATTGCTAAAAATTGCTTAAAGTAAGTTTCTCCCCATCTTTCTTGAGTTTCAGTCTCTTTGGCTGGGAAACAGAAAAGACCTTTGTTATTTCCTGAGCCAGGATTTTCAGTCCTTGGTGTTCAGTGCCTACCTTGGCTTCCTGGGAAGGAACGAACCCAAGGAAGAATCAGAGAGCATTGTCTGCAAACAGGATTCAGAGTTTTTGGAGTACTGGCTTTAAATTAATTTTTTAATTCAGATGACCACTTTACTGAATTTTTCATACATTTTTGTCATTTACATTATCTTAGCAATGTATCCTTTTTGTGAAAGTCTAATTTTTCAGTAGAGTGGCATATAGTATTCTCTCATAATTTAAATAATTTTCTCTAAGTTGGTGTTTGTCCCTGGAATGGCTTAGATAGTAGGCTATGGTGTCTGCAGGATTTCAGTTGTAGCATACCATTTGCTTGTTTTGTGGCTTGAACAGTCTCTTAAGGCTTCGAGGTTTGTTTACTCATCTGAAAATTAGAATACAAATGATATCTACTTATAAGGTTGATTAAATTATTGATTGTAAATTATTTAACTTTCTGGCACATAGCCATAAGGAAACAGTATTTTTATCATCACTTTATTTTTTTATTCTAATTATTATATATTTGTGCTTTTTATCCTGATTTTTTGGATTACTCTTGTCATTTCATATTGTGCATTTTTTCCTCAAAGGAACCAGTCCTTGAGTTTATATATTTATTCTACTCTGTTTTCTAATTTACTGTTAATTTTAAAATTTAATTCTTATTTATTTATTTTGTAGGCACATTTTATTTTTCTTTACCTAGCTTTATAATTCTGAAAATTTACTTCTTTGTTTATTTTATATTCACTGTGTTTAAAAACTATTATTAAGATCGAGAAGACGGTGGCAAGGTACGTGGGAGCAGAGCCCAGTTCTCCTTGTGCCCAGCTGGAACACCTAACTGATCTTCTGAGGAACAGAGTGAATAACCAACGGAATCCCAGCTTATATGAAGTTTGGAGGCAAAAATTTGCAGAGGACATTAAAAAAAAGATGGTGAGGAGATTGCGCTGGGACAGTAAGATCCCTGGGATCTGCACAGGGACCAGGGCTACTGTGGCCCTGGCCTGGCATGGTGTCTGACGCCGGATATGGGGAGGAGAGTTAGAGCACAGCTCCCTCCCCTACCAGAGCAGGGAGGGCAGCGTGGCACCAGGAGGCACCTGGATGCTGGAAGTCACTGAGGGGAACAGAGACAAAGTGGGAGGTGTACAGAGGTGGTACACACCCGCTGGGATGGTGAACACCAGCAGCAGAGAAATTCAGGTGCTGGGCGACACCTGGAGAAGGGAGGAGTTGGGCAATGTCGGACCCTGACTCAGATTGTCTCCAGACTGGTTAGAAAGTTGGGCTGTGTGAAAGCTGTGCGCTTGTTAAGAACTGCAGGCAGCTGCTTTGTAAGGAACTCTCCAGCAGTGGCTGGCATGCCCCAAGGGGGATTTCTGGCTGAGCAGAACCGTGTGCCCTGCTTGTCTTGGGCTTTGCACTGGAGATTGACTCAAGCTGTGAGCTGCTGAGTGGCTGATTGGAGCCTGGCAGCTCATGGAGGACCTAGGTCGGAGGTTGGGAAACTGTAATATTGTGACCCAGACCTGGTCCCCATCCTCTCAAAACCATAAGAAGGGAGAAAAATGAAGCCCAGCCCCCCTCTTCCTGTGGCATCTAGGAAGACCAGCAGAACTCCCTGAACAGGTTTAAAGTCAGCAGGAGGCTTATTAGCATCTTTTTTTTCTTCTTGGATCCTCTCTCTTTTTTGTCATTTTTTTTTTCTTCCCCCAAGTGAGGCAATAAGATGTGGAGTTACAAAGGGTCCAGAGACAGATCAAAAGTGGGAACACAAGGCTAACCCCAAGAAACTGAGACAAATGTCACTTTGCTATCTCATAGAGATGGCATTTTATTATGTGTATTATCATTATCTTTTCATTATTTTTATCACTTTTATTTTATTAGTATTTTTTTTATTTCTCTTCTTTATGTTTAGTTTTTCTCATTTTATTTCTCTGTTTAATTGCATTGTTTGACTGGTTTTCCTATTCTCTCTTTATTGTATTTTAATTTTCCTTCTTTCACTTCACCCATGTTCCAATAACACACAACTCTTGATCGGGTATTTTCTATTCTGGTTATCCAAGTCACTTATTTCTTGACATATTATTGTTGTTCCAGTTCTATTGTAAATAATTTTTGTTCCATATAATTGTACATACTACAGAGCAACCTTCCATAATCTTAGCCCACATCACTTCAATCCTGAGCATTATTATTATTGTGGTTAACTCTATTCTTTCTCATACTATGCTTACTTTCTATCCTTTATTCTCACTATATCCCATCATCTAACCTTTCACAAGTGCTCTGTGTTCTGGATTCAGCTCACAATCATCCTCCCCTCTAACAAGGGTCTTATCTCTCTTTTGCCTTTTATAAAAAGTGGCTAGTTGGGTGAAATATCATAGTTAACACTATAGTTATCCAAAGAATCTCCTATCTCTCCTCTCCTCTGCTGGTATTTATGGTAAATCCCATAAAATACTCTTTCACTGTCTTAATCCATTTTGCCTACCCCCTGCCACTGATACAAGAATAGGTGGGAGCTGTGAACTTAAGTATACCTGCTGGAGGAGAAAAACCACCAACAAAGGAACCACCAAAAAGGTAAAAACCCAAGTACAACAAGAGAGCCCACACAAACAGAAGAAAGGGCAAACCTAGAGTATCCAGTCAAGGAGATCAGAGAACACACCACTGAACCTCATAGAATTCCTACCATGGAAGTTCATCCTACAAAGACAGCTAGCAAAATGAAACATCAGGAAGCACAGAAACAAACAGAAAGAGTCATCTAAAATGGGGAGACAGAAAAAAAAAGACATGCAATCAGAAGGAATGGAAGACTCCCCACTAAAAGAGCTAAACAAATGGAGGTAACCAAACTATCAGGTATAGAATTCAAAATAATGGTTATAAATATGCTCAAGGAACTCACAGACAAGTACAAGGAACTGAGGGAGAACTACATCATCATGAAAAAGGAAATAGAAACTATAAAAAAAAACAGGAAGAAATGAACAATAAAATCTCAGAAATAAAAAACACATTGGAAGGAATTATGAGCAGGCTGGACGAAGCAGAGGATCAAATCAGTGAGCTGGAGGACAAGGTAGAAAAAAACACCCAGAAGGAACAAGAAAAGAAATAGACTCAGAAAGAATGAAGAGGTGGTAAGGGAGAAGTAAGACAACATGAAACGTAATATCTGTGTAATAGCGATACCAGAAGGACAAGAAGAACAGCAAGGGATAGAAAATCTGTTTAAAAAAGTAATGATGGAAAACTTCCCTAATCTGATGAGAGAAAAAGTCACACAAATCCAGGAAACAGAGAGTCCCAATCAAGAGGAACCCAAAGAAGCCCACTTCAAGACACATCATAATTAAAATGGCAAAATTCCACGACAAAGAGAGAATCTTAAAGGCAGCAAGGGAGAAACAGGAAGTAACATATAAGGGAGCCCCGATAAGGCTAGCAGCTGACTTCTCAATGGAAACGCTCCAAGCCAGAAGAGAATGGCAAGAAATATTCCAAGTAATGAGAACCAGAGGCCTGAAACCAAGGCTACTTTACCCAGCAAGGCTCTCAATCAAGATAGATGGCCAAATAAGGAGCTTCCCAGACAAAAGAAGTCTAAAAGAATACACCTCCACCAAACCAGCTCTGCAAGAGATGCTAAAGGGACTGCTTTAAGGAAAGGAAGGAAAAGAGAGAGAGAGAGGAACACAGGTACAAAAAAATGGCAATGAATAAGTACCTATCAATAATAACCTTAAATGTAAATGGATTAAATGCTCCAATCAAAAGACATAGAATAGCTGAATGGATAAGAAAGCGTGACCCACACATATGCTGCCTACAAGAGACCCACCTCAGGACAAAAGACCTACACAGACCGAAAGTGAAGGAAGGGCTGGAAACAAATTTTCCAAGCAAATGGACAGGAAAAAAAGCTGGGGTAGCAATACTCATATCAGACAAAATAGACTTCAAAAAAAAAAAAAAAAACCAGCCATAAAAAGAGACTCAGAAGGTCACTTCATAATACTCATGGGGAGAATCCATCAAGAAGACATAAACATTGTAAATATATATGCACTCAACATAGGAGCACCTAAATACATAAAGAAAATCTTGAAGGACTTCAAGAAAGATATGGACAGCAACACAATTATAGTAGGGGATTTCAATACCCCACTGTAAAAAATGGATAGATCTTCCAAACAAAATATCAACAAAGATATTGCAGCATTGAACAATGTCCTAGATCAAATGAACTTAACTGATATATATAGAGCCTTTCATCTCAAAGAAGCAAAACACACATTCTTTTCAAGTGCACATGGAACATTTACAAAGACAGACCACATGATAGGACACAAAACAAGCCTCAACAAATTCAAGAAAATGGAAATCATATCAAGCATTTTCTCTGACCTCAAGGGACTGAAACTAGAAACCAACCTCAGGAAAAAAATCAAAAACACTCAAACTCATGGAGATTGAATACCAAGCTATTAAACAATGAATGGGTCAAAACTGAGATCAAGGAAGAAATCAAAAAGTTTCTGGAAACAAATGAAAATGAACTCACAACAATCCAAAACTTATGGGACAAAGCACAGACAGTCCTGAGAGGGAAGTTCATAGCGATACAGGCCTGCCTAAAAAAAATAGAAACATTTCAAATAAACAACCTAACCCTACTCCTATGAGAACTTGAAGAAAAACAACAAAGACAGCCCAGAGCAAGTAGAAGGAAGGAAATAACCAAGATCTGAGCAGAATTAATGACATAGAGACTAAAAGCACAATTCTAAGGATCAATAAATCCAGGAGATGGTTGTTTGAAAAAATAAACAAAATCAACAAGTCTTTAAGAAGACACTTCAAGAAAAAAAAGAGAGAAGACCCAGATAAACACATTCAGAAATGAAAGAGGAAAGATTACAATTAATGCTACAGAAATACAAAGGATTGTAAGAAATTACTATGAAGAACTACATACCAAGAAATTTGAAAACCTAGGTGAAATGGACAAATTTCTAGAAAAATATAATCTTCCAAAACTCAATGAAGAAGAGATCATGAACAGACCAATAACAGCAGATGAAATTGAAGCAGTAATAAAAAAATTCGCAACACACAAAAGCTCTGGACCAGATGGCTTCACAGGAGAATTCTACAAAGCATTTAAGGAAGAGCTAACCCCTATCCTTCACAGACTATTCCAAAAAATCCAAAATGATGGAAGACTCCCAAACTCCTTTTATGAAGCCAGCATCATCCTAATCCCCAAACCAGACAAAGTCACAACAAAGAAAGAAAACTTCAGGCCAATATCACTGATGAACATAGATGCTAAAATCCTCAACAAAGTATTGGCAAACTGCATCCAGCAACACATTAAAAAGATCATATACCATGACCAAGTGGGATTCATCCCAGGGATGCAAGGATGGTACAATACTCTCAAATCAATAAACGTAATACATCACATAAACAAAAGCAAAGACAAAAATCACATGATCATATCCATAGATGCAGAAAAAGCATTTGATAAGGTACAGCACCCATTTATGATAAAAACACTCAGCAAAGTGGGAATAGAGGGAGCATTCCTCAACATAATAAAGGCCATATATGAAAGACCTACAGCCAACATTATACTCAATGGGTAAAAATAAAAAGCTTTCACACTAAGATCAGGAAAAAGACAAGGTTGTCCACTTTCACCACTTCTATTCAACATAGTATTGGAAGTACTAATGATAGAAATGAGACAAGAAAAGGAAATAAAAGGCATCCAAATTGAAAAAGAGGAAATAAACTTGTCATTGTTTGCAGATGACATCATAATGTAAATAGAAAATCCTATAGACTCCACCCAAAAACGGCTAAACCTAATAAATGAATTTGGCAAAACAGCGGGATACAAAGTCAATATACAGAAATCAAAGGCATTTTTGTATACCAACAATGAAATGTCAGAAACAGAAATCAGGAAAAAAATCCCATTTGGTATAGCAACAAGAAAAATAAAATACCTAGGAATAAACCTAAACAAGGAGGTAAAAGACCTGTACGCAGAAAATTACATGGCACTTAAGAAATTAAGGAAGATACAAAGAAATGGAAACATATACCGTATTCATGGATCAGAAGAATAACATCATCAAAACATCCATACTACCCAAAGCAATTTATTGATTCAATGCAATGCCTATTAAGGTACCAATGGCATATTTCACAGATATAGAGCAAACACTTCAAAAATTTATATGGAACCATAAATGACCCCGAAGAGCTGCAGCAATTTTGAGAAAGAAGAACAAAGTAGGAGGGATCACAATACCTGATATCAAACTGTATTATAAGGCCACCATAATCAAAACAGTTTGGTACTGGTATAGGAACAGACACATAGACCAATGGAACAGAATAGAGAACCCAGAAATAAACCCAAGTCTCTATGGTCAATTAATATTTGACAAAGGGGACAGCAGCATAAAATGGAGTAAAAATAGCCTCTTCAACAAATGGTATTGGGAGAGTTGGATGGCTACATGCAAAAAAAAAAAAGGAAACTCGAGCACCAACTTACACCATACACAGAAATAAATTCAAGGTGGATAAAAGATTTAAATATAAGTTGTGACATCATTAAAGTCCTAGAGGAGAGCATAGGCAGGAAAATCCCAGATATCCCATGCAGCAATATTTTATCTGATATGTACCCTAGAGCAAGGGACATAAAGGAAAGAATAAACAAATGGGACCTCATCAAAATAAAAAGCTTCTGCATGGCTAAAGAAAACAGCATTAAAATGAAAAGAGAACCAGCCATATGGGAAAACATATTTGCCAATGATACCTCAGACAAGGGTTTGATTTCCAAAATATATAAAGAACTCATACGACTCCACTCCAGGAAGACAAAAAAAAAATTAAAAAATGAGCAAAAGACTTAAATAGACACTTCTCCAAGGAGGACATACAGAGTTCCCAGAGACATATGAAAAGATGCTCAACATCACTAGCCATCAGAGAAATGCAAATTAAAACCACAATGAGATACCACTTCACACAGGTGACAATGGCCATCATAAACAAATCAACAAACAAGTGTGAGTGAAGTTGTGGAGAAAAGGGAACCCTGGTGCACTGTTGGTGGGATTGCAGACTGGTGAAACTACTATAGAAAACAGTATGAAATTTCCTCAAAAAACTAAAAATGGAACTGCCTTTTGACCCCGCATTTCCACTGCTAGGATTATATCCTAAGAACCATGAAACATCAATCCAAAAGAACCTATGCACCCCGATGTTTGTAGCAGCACAATTTACAATAGCCAAGTGCTGGAAGCAACCTAAGTGCCCATCAGTAAATGAATTGATAAAAAAACTGTGGTACTTCTATGCAATGGAATACTACACAGTAGAAAGAAAGAAGGAGCTCCTACCCTTTGTGAGAACATGGATGGAATTGGAGAGGATTATGCTAAGTGAAATAAGCCAGGTGGTGAAAGACAAACACCACATGATCTCACCTTTAAGTGGAACCTAATCAACAAAATGAACAAGCAAGCAAAATATAACCAAAGACATTGAAATTGAGAACAGGCTGATAGTGACCAGAGGGGAGAGGGGAGGGGGATGTACAGGGGAAAAGGATGAAGGGTTTGCAGGAACAATTATAAAGGACACATGGACAATAACAAAAGGGGGTGGAAATAGGGGAGGGAGGTGGGGAGGACTGGGATGGTGGGGAGGGGGTCAGCGGAAAAGGCGAAAAACTGTACTTGAACAACAACAAAAGAATAAAATTCACACCTTATACAAATACAAAAAAAATTAAAACTATTATTAACGCTCTGAATTTTCCTCTGAATACAGTTTTACCATTTCCATTTTTTTGAAATGAAATCTAAGTAGGTAATCTACCACATATATTCAGTTTTTCAGTAGGAGTTATGGAGTAGAATAACCTAATATTTTAGTTTATTGTCTTTATTTATTTTCATTTTTTTCCGTCTTAACAAGTTTCTCATTTTTAATGATTCAGTTGTCCAAAATTTTAACTTTAATCTTGACTGCCTCCAATGTGGCTTAGTTGTTATATTATACTCTTAGATTTCCTGAAATCCTTCTTCATCACACTCATCTCCTTTTTCATCTCATTCTATTACCTTTTATTTCATAATTTTGATTTAAATTTTATTTTTCTGTTACCTTTTAATCTCAATTTTTTCCTTTATATGTTCTCTCAAGTTATAGAAGCTATATCTTTTAGGATCTTTCTAGGATGTCAGTCAAGTTCCAAAACTTTTGTTCAAGATTCTGATATAACACATCTTCTGAAGCCTTCCAGGATATACTCTGGTTGCTTTCACTTTACACGACTACTTTTAAAACAAAATTTGTATCCTCGCGTGAAAAGGTGAAATATAGTCAGACTCAATCAGATCTTACTACTCTGGAATGGGAGTTGAATCCTTGGCTTAAATCTGCCATTGGAGATTGTGTTTAATGGGCACAGCTCTTATTATTTCACTAGTTCATAGGAAATTTTACCTAGTATACCTTTCTCTATTTTTTGTTGCATGTTCTTTCTATTCCCTCTGCATGGTAGTTCAAATTGCTGTCTATGTAATACTTACAGAATGTACCACTGCAAGCTTGTCCCTTTTCTGCTTCCCCCTTATAGTGCTTAAATTGTGGGCATCACAACCCTTATAATTCATGGGTACATCACCAGTTTTCCTTTACCTTTCACTTAGGTATTTTCTGAAATTCAAACTATCTTCCAGGTGATACCACTCCTAAGTTTGAGCAAGAGGCCACTGTCCTTGGCTGTACACTGAAGAGAGCATCATTCTGAGTCATTTCCAGCTATGGCCAAGCCCATGGAGCTTGGTGTCTACGGGGTCAGTGGGAAGTATACATCTGCAGCCTACGCATCTTCTTGTAAAACACATAAAGGGCATGTGGGTACCCAGGATTTTTCATCTAAATGACCCAAACTTACTTTTTGGGCTTACATAGTTCTCTTTTCTCATCCGTCTTTTTGAGTGCTGAACTGTTCTGTTAGTGTGTCCATCCCTTGGCTTTAGGGGTAACCTAGATATGACTGGTAGAGATGGGGTAAGTAGCTTAACCAGTTTCAGGTATGAAAACTATGTGGTCACCTGCATGAGCAAAAAGCCCCTTGTGGTTCAGGCTGGGACAGGATGTGGGAGAAAAAAAGAGGCTTCCATGGGCCGAGGGGACAGAAGCTGGTTCTTCCCATGTGGTTATATCTCAATAAATGTCAATAAGGAAATCTGGATTTCTAATATACAACCTAAAATGTTACATACTTATGAAGATATATTTTCAACACAAGAAAATATGACATTTTATTTAAGAGGTTTTTTATTCCGATTTATAATTTTTAAATACTCAGACATATGATATATAGGCCTACATTTTTGCTCTTTGTTTGGGATCCAAAATGGTTTGGAGTCAGTCTGCTTCCAGTTAGTAAGAGTGATGGGGAAGAAATAAAGAGGTGAGTGGAACGGGGTTCTGCCCCGACAGAGCTAAAGGGTAGGAAAGAGTCAGTGCCCTAATTTCCTGTGGTAAATGCCCCAGTCTTCCCAGTCTGGGTACTCGTAATGGACTACTATTACTAATCCTCTCATGTAGTCATTGCGCATTTATTGCAATATTTATATTTAGAAACAGTGGTTCCATGTTATTGCAGAAAGGCTGATTTTAGGAACCATTTCCAGCAACTTTTATAGTGGAAAGTATTATTTCTAAATTAAGATACCAGATAAACCTTCATGCTAAAGAAGAGAATAAATTATTTTTATCTGCCAATATGGTGCCTTTTAGGGAAGTAATAAATAGTAAAATAAATAAAATTAGCGGTATAGATCTGCATACTAAGAGATCACTTTTACTGATGTCACATAACTTCAATATTCTTTTGCTTGCTTCTAAGATTATAAAATAAAGCTATTTGAGTCAGTTTGTAACAGTTGCATTTGACTTTAAGGATAACTAAGGTTTTACGTAAATGTTTCGTAGTATTCATTTATTTATTCAAGACATCTATGTTGCATTTCTACTATGTGCCAGGCACTGCTTTAAATGCTAGAATATGATGCAGAATAGTAAAAATAGTGAGCGTGGGTTAGGTAACATACTTTTAGAATGTCAAGGTTAACTTCCCTTTTCCAAACTCCTGTGGCAGAACCATCACCAGAGACCACAAATGCCCTCATTGTTGCTGATACCATGTCAATTGTTGACTGTTAACTATCCTGTACACACTTATGTAAAAGAAGTACGTGTCTATCAATTTACATTTTTATCCAACCTCAGAGGTTTCCCCCCTTTTCTATCTTCTGCCTGTCTTCTTAATCAATCACCAATTGATTTCACGTAAGCCACTTACATCTTCTCTTTTGATTGTGATGTATAAAATGAGGTGCAAAACTGCCATTTTCCAGAGTATTTTTTCAATCCATTGAAGTTTTGCTTCCCAGCAATGGTCATTTTGGCACAAATAAACTCATAAAAATTCTTACGTGTTTGGATGTTTGTTACATTGGCATCTGGTAATAAAGTCTCAGAGAGGAATGAGGAAAAGTTTATTGGAAACTGAAGGAAAGGTAATCCTTCTTCAAAAGTGGCAAAGAATTGTATTTGACTGCTTTGTGGAAGGTACAACTTGTGAATGATGAAATGCAATATAAGCAGGGGACATCTCTAAGCAAAGTATTGAAGATATTGAGACAGGATAGTAAGAAGCTAAGAAAATTGATGGGCAAGTGGAATGGGGAAACTGAGAAAAAAATTAAAGAGGGCCAAACAGTTTGAGCAACTTATAGCCAGCTGGTAAATTGCAAGACCTCATCTCCCCTAGCTAAGGGCACTTTTAAAAATATATACATATATATTTTAATTTTTTAATTGTTATTCTATTACATTTGTCCCAAATTTTCCCCATTTGCCCTCCTCTGCCCAGCCCAGCCCCCACTCCCGAAGTCAATCCCCATACTGTTGTCCATGTCCGTGGGTCCTTCATACATGTTCTTTGACTAGTTCCTTCCCCTTCTTTCCATCATTATCCCCCTCCCCACTCCCCTCTGGTCGCTGCCACCAAGTACACTTGAGAGACTCTCCTCCCTAACCAGAGAGGAATGCCAATGAAAATGGAGAGATAACACTAAAGGGAGGGAGCTTGGGAAGAAGCTGAGAGACTCCACTCCTCTTATCCCCAAGAGAAAGAGCACATCTGAATTCCGTCTCAGAGTTTCCCCCTCCCAAACCCCCACATTTCTAAAAGCTCAAGGGAATGTGAGGTTTTACCCACCACCTTCTCAGATTGCTGAACTCTGGTGTCAATAAAAGCAAAATTATAATCCAGTCCCTGTCTCTGCCTTTTTGGCTGAGTGGTGACCAGCAGCATGATCCCTGAACTCGGTTGCCTTCTGGTTTTAGTGTGGCTTGGGTCCTTCTTACTAATTTACCATAAAATTTGAGAGAAATATGAATCAAAGAAGGAATTGTTAAATAAAAAGGAAGCAGAACATTAAGGTTTGGGAAATTCTCCATATTTCCACATTGCAAAAACTGATAAAACATGTTCTGAAGAGAACACCGATCAGTTGATAAAGAAGAGATCATGAGTGTTCAGAGCAGCACAATTTACAACAGCCAAGTGCTAGAAAGCAACCTAAGTGCCCATCAGCAAATGAGTGGATCAAGAAACTATGGTACATTTACACAATGGAATTCTACGCAGCAGAGAGAAAGAAGGAGCTTATACCCTTCGCAACAGCATGGATGGAACTGGAGAGCGTTATGCTAAGTGAAATAAGCCAGGCGGTGAGGTACAAATACCATATAATCTCACCTTTAACTGGAACATAATCAATAAAAGAAAAAAGCAAACAAAATATAACCAGAGATGTTGAAATTAAGAACAATCTAACAATAGCCAGAGGGGAGGGGAGAGGGAACTGTGGGGAGAAGGGTTTTCAGGAACCACTATAAAGGACACATAGATAAAACCAAGGGGGAGGGTGGAAGCAAGGGAGGCAGGTGGATTTGGATGGGGTGGGGAGGAGGGGAGGGGAGAAAATGCAGACAATTGTAATCGAAGAACAATAAAGTAATTAAAAAAAAGAGATCATGAGTGCAGCTCATGGACTTACTTGGTCATCCCAGCAGAAGCCAGGAATAGACATGGGCATACACCAGCAGAGGCACTGCCAGTTTGAACTGAAGCAGAGAAGAGGGGAGGAATGAAGAAAGGCTGTTAGACTTCTAGGATTCTACAAGTCCAGATCACAGAGCTATTCAGCTGTGAATGGATGCTATTCTTCAAGTGAAGGGAAGAATGACCCCGAAGGCACTGTAGAGATCACAGGCTGCCACTACCAGCCCAGGGGCCAGGGCTTTTTCTTCCTTAGCCAAGAGCACAGGGCTTATGCAGAGTCACAGGGGCCGGGTCACACCCTCAACTCACCTGAAAGGTTGTGGTCACCACACAGAGCCAAAGGAGCAGGGCTGCCTTATCCACAGAGCTGTGGAAGTTATGTTACCACTCCAGTGGGCCTAGGAAACAGGACACTGAGCTGAGGAGGATTATTCTTGTCAATGTGAGAACATTCAAACTGGTAGAGAATTTTTATAATCATTTATTGGAACCAAATTGACAACATGTTGGGAGGTAATGGTACAGAACAGACCCAGGGAGGGGGGTAGTAAATGATATACTATTACCGAATGGACCCACTCTTGTGCTCCAGGGTCCCCCACCCTGTACTAGGTTTGCCTTGCCCACTGCCAGGGAAAGACATCTCTCAATGCCAGAGATTGGCGAAAAGGAAAGGGATTATTCATTTAAAAAGTTATACAGACTTAGAGTAACACTTAATGTTTTCATTAAAAATACTAAAGTCTTTTAGAATACCCACAAACGCACAGTCCTTCCTTCTCCCCTTTGCCCAGTCTAGGGTACCGTATCTCAGGAAAAGAAGTAGAAGTCCATGGTTCAGGCACCCCTCGGTTCCAGCACCATCAGCTGTGTTGCTGCCATGATCTCCAGTTAATCCAAAACCATGTGGCACCTTCTCATGGCCCAGCAGCAAGAATCCTTTCACCCCATTTCTTCCGGGCAGTCTCTCCTGCTTCCTAAGCCATGTGGCAAAAAGAGCACACCCTAAAGCTGCACAGTCCCGACTTTTGCCAAAGCTGCGTGGTCCCTAAAAGCCCCCATGGCTGCCACGCTTGAATTTAAATCCCAGTGCCAGTCTTCCTCTGCAGCACCATTTCCAACTCCTCCAACAATCCGCTACACTTGCCAGCATTCCTGTATTCTTCCAGCTTCACTGGGCTGCCAGAGTAAGTCTGGGCAGGTGTGGCCCCCTGGCGTGGAGCCAGTCATCTCCAAGCTCTCACACAAGCTCTGTAACCAGGGGGAGTTGCCTTCCAGTTATGTCATGGGTTGAAGTCACTCCCCTCCCCCTGGCTCAAAGCATGGCCACAGCTATTTAACATATCTATGAAACCAATTAAAGGTTATAGATATGTTAAATGACTATTCTAGAGGTTATCTGCAAAACCGTTGCTATTCAAAACAACTCTCAATGACCCTGCTCCATGCGTCCTATCCCCCAGCTCAGATTTGTGGGAGTGAGGACATCCTATATATATATATTTTTTTCTAATATTTCCTTGATACCCTGAGTTCTGGATCCCATTACATATCCCCACTTGGGGCTCCCCCTTGGCTGTACCCTGTTGCAGCAAGATCTCAAATTCTCCCAGGAATCAGAATTTTGCAGTTTCTTTTCTTTTTTAAGTGTTTTGATGGTTTTTTAAATTGTATTGTTTCCATTACCATTTATCCCCCTTATACCATCTTTCACCTCCCCTCCCCTCCCCCAATCACCACATTATTGTCCGTGTCCATGAGTCTTTTTATTTTTTGCTGGATCCCTCCTCTCCCTAACACAGCAAACCCCACCCCTGCCCCATTGCCCAGCTATCAGCCTGTGCTCTATCTGTGAGTCTGTCTCTGTTTTGCTTGTTCAGTTTGTTCATTAGAGTGCACATATGAGTGAGATCATATGGTGTTTGCCTTTCTCTGACTGTCTTATTTCACGTAGCATAATGTTCTTCTCCAGGTCCATCCATGCTGTTGCAAAGGGTAACATTTCCTTCTTTTTCTCTCTCTTTTTAATATATATTTGGAGTTAAGGAGGAAAAAGGAGAAAGATTACATAAAGATAAAAGAAAGTAAGTCACAGAAATCTCTGTGATTAAATTACAGGATAGTCAACAAGACTATGTGCTCCCTTGAGGGCGGTTACGTCTCCCAGGGGTCTGAAAAAGATTACTCTGGTATTTGAAAGGTATGTTATCTAGACGTACAAGAAAAATGGATAGGGCTTGCTTAAGGCAAAAGTAGGCCTTTTACTAAAGAAGTTATATGCCTGGGCCATGACTACCTACCATGACCAGCCTGGTTCTGATTAGATTTACTACAGAGCTCCCTTTTTGGGTCCACATTCTCAAGCAATGCTACTTTTGAGGAATAGCCCACACAGGCTCTTCAGCTAAAAAAATATGCATATGACAAATCCATAGTCAGTCCTTCTTCTTCATTTAAAAATTAAAGAATCAAAGCTCAGAGTGGTAAAAATAAAATGTCCATTAGATTTTAAACACTTTTACATGCCATGTCTTAACAGTGGGGGCTCTGGGAGAAGGCAGGGGGTTGGGAGAAAACCCCAAGGAGGGGGTACAAAAGAAGGGAGAATCCCCAAGGTAGCTGAGCAGCTCATGACTCAGCAGAAGGGAGCTTGTACAGCAAATGTAGTTCAAGACTTCTGCCCCCTTGCACCAAATGGCAGCTAGAAGAGGGGCAAAGGCAAACATGGCAGATGTTAGCATGCGTTGGTTAAAAAGCCATATTCCCTCATGCAAGGATTTCTGGGCTGAGTCTTTAAAACAGAATGTGCACAGACACACACTCTCTTTCCCTTCCTCTGGCTAGCCTGCTTGGCAGGGATCCTGAATTCCTGAGAGTGGCTGGTTCCCCAGTGACCATGTGGCTGGGATCTAAGCCCCCACACCCTGCCTGCACAGAAAGCAGCAGCACTAGCTGAAATGTGACTGGGAATCTGCCAAGCTGCCTGAATGCCACTGCAGTTGTCTGTATTTCATAAAGGATGGTACTTTAGGAGTAAGAAAAGGGATTTCAGGTGCATCCTTGAACTGGCAGAGGGTGGTAGGGCTGTTTGTCTTTGGGTATTTTAAAGGGAGCAGGGCCCTCAGGCAGACACCTGCCACCATTCCAAAACTATATAACTTTTAAATAAACAACCTCTATCCTTTTCACCAGACTCCTGTTTCCAGAGTTATGCCTCTAGGCGGTAAGCAATAGACTGTTCTGGAACAGCACAAGGCTGCCTGGTAACATCCCTCTGTAACATAGTTCTTGCTGTGTAAAAATTACTATGGAAATAAATTTCACGAGTAAATATTATTTGTAAATGTGCACCACATTGTAGTTTTCCGTTTATTATGGTAGACAAAGCATAAAAATTACTTTTTCACTGTCACATTCACACCCCTTCCACCATCAAAACTGTCTGGTTTATGTCTTTATAAATTTATAAGAATTATAATAATTATCATCAAAAAGATTTATGAAGATTGCTTATCTATTATAAAGCAAGAACAATGAACCAGGTGCAGTGAAAGCAAACTTTCAAAGCTCAATAAGGAGCTCCTAAAAATTAAAAAATATATATAATTAAAATATTAAATAGTTTAGAGGAAAAAGTTGAGAAAAACCACAAGGATGTTGTGAAAGGGAATAAACGGAACCCGCATTTTGTCAGGAGGCCAGCAGAAGTCTTCCACACCTGTCACTCGGTGTACACCACTTACTCCAACAGGAAGAGATGATGCCTTGCGTCTGTGAAAGGAAGTGATACTAATTTCCTACCTCAGCAGAAAGAAGAAAGAATTCCTTCTTATCTAGTAACAGCTCAGCCAAAGGGAGACTGCCATAGCTCAGCCAATGAACAGTCACTGTACTGTGAACTTTCAGTTTCCTCCAAAGGACTCTGTTTACAAAAGAGCATTTATCTTCCTGTATCTCTGTACTTGTGTGTGGTTCACCAGCCTTTAGACCACTTGTCCTGAATTGCAGTTCTTTGCTGTTCCAAATAAAACAATTTTTCTTTGGAAATATCTAGTTATCTATTTGTTTAAGGTCAACATTATTTGGTTGTCTTATTTGGGAATCCAGAGAAGACCCCAAACAACTCAAAGGTTGCTGGGTAAACAAGTGCACAGAACCTACTGAGCTCACTGAGTCCTCCTCAGCCCTGGAATTTGAGGGCAAGTCTTTCTCCTGGATCTGAGCATCTGCTTTGTGTTAAAGCTCTCCAGGCTCTATTTGGGATCTAATTTAAGGCTTTTTTTGGTTGAGGCCTTGTTTTGTCTGTGAGTACTCAGCACTTCATCCTGACTCTTGAAATCAGGCTGATCCACTGGAACGGTACTGGTCTTTGGTCTGATTCCTTTCGGAACCTGGGTGGTCCACTGGAACTGTGCCGTTCAGCCTTCGACTGGTTCCTTTTGGAACTGGACTGCTCCTACTAGGGTTGTACTGTTAAATCTTCTGTTTGACTTTTTGAATTCAAACTATTTTTAGTGAAACTATGCTGGTATTTTTGGGGGGCAGGATGTTTAAGCTTTTGCTCTAGAGAAAAAGCCTCTGAAAAATGGAGTCCCAGATATCTGAATACTTTGAGCCCCACCCCAACCCCCTTTCAAGGACACAGCCTTTAAAGCAGGGGTGCTGAAACATTTGGCATCGCTGGGTCACACTGGATGAAGAAGAGTTGTGTTGGGTCATACATTAAATACACAAACACTAATTAAAAGGTGAGCAAAAAAAAAAAAAATCCATGCATAATTTTCATGATAAACACCACCAGAGATAAGTAAAAAAGTCCTCACATAATAACCCCAATTAGTGGGGAGAAGGTCCCTGAGCGGGGCAACTGGAGATTAAGAAAGACACAGACACAGACAGTTTAAGGAAAAGCAGGGACCCGGTGGGACATCATCCTCTGATGGAGAGACAATGACTCTGAACACGGTCTCTGTGTTTATTTTGTAAGGGTTAGTTGGATAAAGCTCAAGGATGTTTTACAGACTCAGGGAAAAACTGCAGGCATAGTTGCTTCATTTCCCAGGCTAATTAAATGATAAATATTTCTTCTGCAAAAGTTATAGGTGCATTCAGCTAAAGCTTTTGGTTAACTATTTAATTATCTCTTTCTTAACTCCTGCGGGTTCCAGCTGTATGTCGCCAGTCTTCACCGTGCTCCACAGAAAATGTACATATATAAGTAATAAAAATTAGTAATAAAACTAAGTAATGTTTTAAGTAAATTTATGATTTTTGGGGGGCCCATTCGTAGTCATCCTAGGCCATGGGCCATGGGTTGGACACTCCTGCTTTAAAGCCTTAAAAGAGAGCCTGAAGAGCCCACATGCCTTTGGGTACCCCGATTAGATTTTCTTCTTCCTTTTTGCAACTGAAAAGGAAGGAAATGCCCTTGGGGAATGTAACCAAAAACCTGGAGAACCACCATCAACCATTTGAGTATTATAGCCAACAAATGAACTCTGTGGCCTGGGAATAGCTCCCTTGCCTTGGAATTATAACTGTTACTGTCGTTTTGATTGAAGCCACTGAGGAAACCATTGTGGGGTCTCCTTTAACCACTTTTGTACCCTATACAGTGAAAGCCCTTTTGAATTCTCATCACATTCAACATTTTTTAGTCAGCTGCTTTTCCTTTTATGAAATTGTTTTGTTAACTCTTCCTCACATAACTCAATCATGTCATAATAATCTTAACCCTGCTCCTTTTCTCTCCTTCACTGCTGATGAATCCCCTTCTGGCTGCTTAACACCCACATATCACCTTTTGACCCCTTGTGATGATCTGTAGGAAATTCTTTTGAGTAATGCCAACTTCTCATGGTTCACTGGTGGTTTGTATTTAAAAGGTGACAATGGCAAATATAGTGCAAACATTGATATTATTTAATATCAACACCCTTTGATGTAACTAAAGTGGCACTTTTCCCTTTGGCTACTACAGCCCAACAAGCTGAATTACACATGTGCACAGAGGCCTGCACCCTCGCTAAGGGTAAAGCTGTCAGTATGTATACAAATAGTAGATATGCTTTTTGAGTAGCTCTGGCTTTGGAATGTGTGGAAGCAACATGGCTTCTTTACTTCCAGTAGAGATAAAATTTTAAAAGGCCAGTATGTTCAGAAATGACTGGATGCTGTGCTTTTTACCTGATGTTTCAATTGTTATTAAAATCCCCAAGCCTTCTAAACTTGGATTGCTAGAAGCTAAAGGAAATCATCAACTTGCTAATATTTCCACAAGGAGTATTGCCCTTAAAGAAATCAACAGCAGTTAAACCTCTGTCATACTAAGGGATACTTTACCATGTGGTAACTTAGAAAAGTGTCTAGAGAAGCCCAACAATTGGCCTCAGAAAAGGAAAAACAATTGTTGGTTTAATAAAGAGAGAAAGTTTTAGTTTGGGCCAAATAAGAACCCAGTCCCACCAAAGACTCTAAAATTCTCACTCTTACTGCTGTACACACATCGAACCATTGGTCCTCTGACAAAATGATAGTATTCATGAATTAATATTGGTGGGGAAATAATAAGGCCATGAAAATAAATAACCTACTTCACTTGTCCAAAACCTCTTTGTACTACTTCCAGACATTTTAAAATTGCCTAATGGACCATGTGAGGTTCCACACATCGATTTCATATAACTTCCCTGTCTCAGGGATATCCAGTATGTTTTGGTCATGGTCTGTATGTTTTCTCGCTGGAATGAAAACTTCCCATGTAGACAGGCTGCTGTCTCTTCTGTGGTTAAAGTCCTTTTGCAAAAGAGTGTTCCTCCCCAGGGAAGCTCTCTCGAGCTCCATGGTGATCGGAGAACTCTTTCTACAGTCGGGTGTGTCAGCAAGCCTGTGCCGTTGGGTCAGCTCCACAACGCTTTCACTGCACTTACCACCGCCAGTCCTCACACGTTTAGCTCCATGCTCTAGTGATGGCAGGAAGACTCAACAGGCAGCGTTTGTAAAATCCCTCCAGTACCTTGGCCAAAACCATTGTCGTTGGTCCCTCTAAATCTCAGATCCACCCTCTTTGGAACTCATAAACTCTCACCCTTTGACAAAGTCACAGGGCAGCCAATGCCCCTGGTCCCTGCCTCTTTCGGTCTGCAGCTGATAAGAGTAAGTGTACGTCAGTGTTTTAAAGGCCTAATTGCTTCTGTCAAAATTAACCATGTTCTGGTACAGGCATCTCTACACAGTGTGCTCCATGGAGATGACCTTGAGCAACACACTTTGCCACCTGGGCATTTTGTCTATTGAAAAAGCCACCTCTAGCAAGACTCTCTTCAACTTCACTAAAAAGGCCCTTCTCAGGTGCTGCTAGCCAACCCTGGTGCTGCCAAACTCCAGAGAACAGACTCCGGGATTCATACAGCACATCTAAAGAGAGCACCCAACCTGGAATGAACCTGCACACCATCTGATGACCTAAAGGTGAAGATTTTCTGAAATTGAAGCAGATGACACCTGATGGGACCACTTTCCCAAGGGGTTCAGACCAGGCAGTTAGGAGGTTTAAATCTCACAGAAGTCTCTTTTTCATCCAGACTATTAAATGACTTTGGATTTATTCTCTGAATTTGCAAACTATAAGCTGCATTATTCATAAGATGTTTTACTTCAAACAGTTTCTTTCGAGATAGTAAAATGTATAATTGCTTCATATTTTATCCTGCATTATGTCTTCTTAAAGAACTTAACTCTTTCAATTCTGAGTGTACTTTCTCCATATCTCCATATTCACTATCCTAAGGTACAGACTTTAAGTGAGAAATGCCTGAGAGGTCTCCCTCCTAGCCCTTCTTGTGACTCAGATGCGACTGCAGTAATTTCCAAATCTGTGCACTTTCCCTCTGACATGGGACATGACACCAGGAAAAGTTCTCAGCATCAAGGGACAAAAGGCCACTGAATCAGGAAAAGTCTGACTGTTGATAAATAATCCTTTTGGAAAATGATCTTGATCAAAAGAGGAGCAATGTGAAAATAGGTAAAAGAGCCCTCATTTAAAATGGAGCCAGGAGGCTAGAAGAGAGAACTCTCATTAATGTGTCACTCAACACACACTATTAATCCCAATGGAAAAGAGTACCTTGAATCTGCAACAGGAACTGATGCCTTTTACTACCACAGCAGAAGGAAGATTCCTCCCTGCCCAGTAGCAGCTGAGCCAATGGGAGACTGCCATAGCTCAGCCAATAAACAGCCATTCTGCTCTGGGACTCATTATTTCCCAGAGTGCTCCACTCCTTTGTTTCCACTCCTTTGTTTCTCTGGATTTGCATGTGGTTTGCTATTAGACTGCATATCCTGAATTGCAGGTCCTGGAAAAAATCCATTTTGCTGAAGAAATATCAGACTATTTGTTTAGGATCAACAACATATATAAAAAGGCAGAAAGTGAGAGAAAACAATGAGGGCTCTAGGAGATTAATATAGAAGACACAAGGTTAAAATAATATATTGGGAATGAAAAATTACAAAATGAGAGCAACAAATAAGATCAAAGAAGTAGCAGAAAAAATTCCCAGTGCCAAAGAAAGATGAGTTTATAGAATTTAATAAGAGACTGTAAAGTGTCGAACAGGATAAATGTTGAGGAAAGGGAAAATGACAACTACAACGAAACACACCCTGAGCACATCTTCACACAATTTTAGAACACAAGGATAAAGAGAGAACCCTAACATGTTCCACAAGGAACAAAAACAACAACGAAACCAGGTTCCCTACACAGGCAGAGGAGTAGAGCTGCTATCAGACATTTCCTCAGGCTGTGGACTCATCCTTTGGCTCTTTGAAGACAGTGGATTTCCTCAAAGTTACGACAGAAAATTATTTTGAATCAAAAACATCTAAAATTAAGTCAATTATCAATCAAGTGTAAAAGCAGAAAAGTTTTTTCAGACATGCATGCATTCAAAATTTAATTCCATGCTTCTTATCTCAAAAAAAATCCTTGTGGAAATACTCTCCAAAACAAAGAAGGAATCAGAAACAAATAAATATGGACTACAAAAAGCAGTAGGATTGCAATGACAAAGAATGTTATATTGACAGTTGTAGTCAAGTCTATACGCATCAAAGCTTTCCTCAAATAGTATGCATAATGTTTTGGAGTATCTTAGTTATTTAAGAGAAATCAATTTTTTTTTTCAGTCCAGGGAAATGAAACCCAAACAAAATCCTTACAAAAACAAAACAAAAACAAAAACCAACATCCAAATATGAGAAAAATCAAAGTAAGGCATGACTGATGGGGTAGAACTAGAGATAGTCCATTTGAGCTTATCATGTGGAACATTCCCTTTCAAGTGGAGCCATTGTCATGAAATAGTATGTATACATCCTTTTCTCACATCCAATTATATTGTAGAGTGTTGCAGCGAATAATGCAGTTCCTATCATAATATTCTTAATGTAGTTTATTTACTTTTGATTTCCTAAATCAACCTATGATCAAGGAGTACAAAAAGTTACGACTATATTACAGAATGCAAATATTAGAAAACCCAACACCATTAAAAACATTATAGCTGACAGTATTTTGGAAGTGCCAGGGAGAAGTAGATATACATGAAAAGAAGTATATATAGTTTATATATATGTATATAAGCAGAGACCCCCCAAAATCCCAGAATTTATTTATAAAAAATTGTATATTTATTCTTACACGTTTCAACTTCAGTCACCTTCAAAGTACTCTCCATTTAATGTAATACACCTATCAAGACTTTTTTCCACTGCTCAAAACAGTTTTTGAACTAATTGATTTTGATGCCTTTTAGTGCTTCTGCTGTTTTTTGTTTGACCTCTTCCACATCGGCAAAATGTTTCCCTTAGAGGACATTTTTCATTTGGGGAAACAAACAAAAAAAAGTTGCTCATGGCAAGATCGGGTGAATAGAGAGGATAGTACACAGGAGTCACGGTGTTTTGGGGTGCACAGGTGTGCTCGTAAATCATCTATCATGAAATGGCAAATACGTTGCAAGAGTCTTCAAAAAAATTCACTGAAGCCAAATGTAACCTCTCTCAACACCAGCTGTTACACTGCTGCAGATGGGCTCCTAGAACACTCCCGTGGGGGGGGGGGGCGGGGAAGCCTGCACTACAAGGGGCCCGCCCTCCAGAAGACAATTCCTTTTTTTTAGGGGGTCCCCCCTCATACTTTCATCGTATTACATAATACAGTTAGGAGTTATTTTTTGAAGTTAGAACAACACAAAATTGAGGTTTTTATACAGTATGTTTAGCTATAAGTGTGATCAATAGGAAAAATAGTTACAAACATATGTAAAACAGATAGCAGGACAAGGAAGTATTATAAGAGATTTCAAATCCTTTATAGCAGAGAATCAATAGATATTGCCAGAAGTTAAAAAAATCAATGAATACAGTAATAAGAATATTATTTAGATTTAAGAAGGTAATCAAAAGAAACACCGAAAACAGAAAACATTAAAGAATGCCCAACAGTTAAGAAAGAACTAGTGTAAAGTGTGGAGAAAGAGCAATTTTAATTTTTATTTCAATTCTGTTTAAAATTTTTATTTATTTTATATCTAAAATTGAATTCCATATATGTTATTATTTTACAATGATAATAGATAATTATTGTTCACTGTTTAATAATAATCAATTGTGGTTATTTCTTTCATTCATTTGGTCATCAAATCAATATTTCCTCAGCACTTAATATGGACCAAACATTGTTACAGATTTTGAGACTAGACATCATTGCCTCATGGTTTCACATTCTACTGGGGGAGACTGAAGATAAACAAGGAAACTAAATAAGTGAATAAAATGTATTCAGATAGTGATAGGCTCTTAAAGAGAATTCAACAAGATAATGAGATTTGGTGTGAATGAGGTTGTGGGGATATATTATGTGGGAGGCCAGGAAGGCAAGCAGTGAAAGAAGTATTTGGGCTGGGGCTTGCTTGTTGAGTAGAGGCCTCTACTGAGTTGGATGAAAATGTAGAGCTCTACTGAGCTCTAGACTGTTGTCGTGGGGGTTTCGTACCTGCCAATACCCATGGGTGACCACAACCCGATGCGTGTATGAATCTCATACAGAGATACACGGGGAAAGAGAGACCGGGGCCAGGTGACCAATTCCTCCCATCTCAGGAAAATGCCTCATGGCTTGCTTAGCCAGGGTTTTTATTAGAGGATTTAGGACAAATTTACATTGGATTGATTATTCATAGGATTAAGCAGAACAGGGGTAAGATTACTTATTAGCAGGGCATTAGGATGTAAATTCAGGTCCGGTGGCAGGCAGGACCAGGTTAATGTAATATGCAGGGCACAGCAAGCTGGAATTTTTTAAGATACATCTTTGCCAAATTCCTATTAGAGAATTCCCATTCCACAGATATGATCCACACTTGCCCACATGGGAATCACACGGAGCTGTGCTCAAAATGCGTAAATTCTCATGATTACGTGTTAACACGCATGTGAAAATCACTGCCACAGGCCGTCTTAACAATTGTCACAAAGGCCCGTGGTAGGCTAGCAGGACAGAAAAAGGGATAAGCGCTCATACAATAGCAAATGACGAGAGATGGTAGGGTCTAGATGAAGAGAGGTCTTATAAACCATGGCAGAATGGATTTTATTGTAATTGTAACAAAACGATTGAAATGAATCAGAACTTGAACTTTGGTTTTCTGATCAAGAGTCTAAGAATTTTCTAAATTATAATGGTGGACAGATCATCTTTCTTGGAGAAATCTTATATGAACAATTCTATGTCTGTCTTGATTTTGGAGAATTAATTAACTCTCAAAGTATCTTCCAACACTGATTTGTGATTGATATTTCACTATATGATAAAACTTATTGATGACTTGTATTACCTATTTTAGTGGAATATATTCTATTTTACTATTTGTCACAAAGAATTGAGACAATTTTACTCACTTTCTGTATTGCTTTTTGAGTAAAACAACAGACTTGCACTTCACAGAACATTAGGGTTTAAATTTAATCACCAGGGCATTGGGAGTGAACAACTGACACCCTAACTGTCCTCTGACGTGGAGATATATTAAAATAAGGAAACAAACACACAAAATGAAGAACTATTGCTCTATTATCACTATCCATTTCCAAAAGAGTAGGAAGTAAACACTAAAAATTGTTGGACGAACATATTCTGAAAACTATGTACTGTACTTTAATTGGCACACGTTTAAATTAATGAAAAATGTTGACTACCTACATGTCTTTATTCTTTTACTGCAGACCAGTGGTTTTCTTTGGACAGCAGAGCAAGTTTTGAAAGTTGTATACCAAATAATGTAATAAAAACTAACTTTCTTCGTTTTAAGTTTATGGTCACTGAGGAAAGCTATTCTTTTTCAAGGTGCTTTGGTCAGAATGGTTTTCTGGAAATGTGTGATGGTTTATTTTTTCTCTTCATGTTCATGATTAAGATCATAAACTGAAATATACATGATAGAGTGTGAGTACCAAAATAAACCCGTGGTGAGTATAACTTTACTAACTCACACTTCTCACTGTCCTTGGGCCCACACAGACACAAATGGAATTCTATACTTTTACTCTTCTGATGTTTGACACTAGGGGCTCGGAGGTGCCATCTGCTTCTTTGCCTCCCTTTTCCACCTCCCTTTCCTTCCTTTCCTCTGTCTGCTCTCATTACTTTTCCAAGTATTCTTTCGCTTCTTTCATAGCCCCCTTGAATGTTAAAAATATACTGTTTTTAGGGACTGTATCCAGTCTTCCACTAGTTCTTCCCAATATCTATTTTCTATTTCTCCCTCCCCTTTTTTTCCTTGTGAGTTGAGAGAGGCAAAGATAGTGGTGGGTGGTAGGCTGTTAAAGTGTAGGCATTACCAATAGAGAGGTCAGTTTTGGCATTTCAAACTGAAATACTCAGTATCCTTTTAAACTCTGTTCTGAAAAGTCAAGAGCCTTTGCTAATAAAATCTTTCTGCATCTTAAAATACTTTAGAAGTATGGAGTCATACTTTATCATTTGTAAAAAAACTAACTAGAGCCCTGGCTGGTGTAGCTCAGTGGATTGAACGTGGGCTGCGAAGCAAAGGGTCGCTGGTTTGATTCCCAGTCAGGGCACATGCCTGGGTTGCAGGCCAGGTCCCCAGTGCAGGCCACGTGAGAGGCAACCACACATTAATGTTTCTCTCCTTCTCTTTCTCCCTCCCTTCCCTTCTGTCTAAAAATAAATAAATAAAATCTTAAAAAAAAACAAAACTAGAATGTAAAAATTTTACTTTAAAATTTTCAGGTTCTTTTAAATAGTACCAAAAACTGTGCAAGCACACATTTGGTGTCAAAATATTTATTATTGTTAAAGATATGATAGGCTTTTACAGCTAATTTAGTTTCAAGGAAAATGAGAGAATTGAGTTATGCAAGGTCTTATATTGGCTGATAAATACATTAGTGTCTCAAAGATAGAGTTTCTTATCTCAATAACAAAAACACTTATGTGTACAGGTTATCTACAGCAGACATCCCCAACTCCTGCACCGGGACCGTACCTGTCTATGGCCTATTAGCATTACAGAACAGACGGCGCGGGTGCGGGGGGGCAGGGGCTGAACAATATGAAAGACCTCCCTGTTTTTCTACGCGGGTTCCTTCCCCGTAACAGGTTCACTTTGCCTGCCACAGGAGGAAAGACGTAAAAGGAAAGGAATTATTATTTATTTAGAAGTTGTACAGACTAAAGTTCTTTAATATGCATAAATGCACACAGTCCTTCCCTCTCCCTCTGCCCCGTCTGGGGTACCGTATCTCACGCAGGCTCCTGGCACCATCCACATGGCAAAAAGGGAGCATTTCCAAAGCCACCTGGTCCTGACTCTCACCCAAACCATGTGGTCCCCACTCACCAAAACCACGTGGTCCCAACAAGATGCCCAAGCCGTGTGGTCCCAAAAAGCAAAAAGAGACACCAAATGGCTGCCCCGCCTGGATTTAAATCCCAAAGCCAATCTCTCTGCAGCCTCATTTCCGGCTCCTCCCACAATTGGCCACAGCTGCCAGCATTCAGGGCCGGTGTGGCCCTGTGGTGTGGAGCCAATTATCTCAAAGCTCTTCTGGACCCCATCACAAATCCCTCTTTGGGGGCCCCCCTCTTGACTGTACCCTGTTACATTAGGGGACGCCCGAGTTACACCTCCTGTCCCCTCGCCCCCAAACCCTGTCAGTGGAAAAGTTGTCTTCCGTGAAACTGGTGCCTGGTGCCAAAAAAGATGGAGATCATGGATCTAGAGCACATACGGTGTCATGAGGAGAAGCTGAAGGTCAATTAGGTAAGAAGAGAATAGGACTCAGTCTGCCTTTTTTGTACCCTTATGGCTCAGGAAGCATTCATGTCAACGTCTCTGCTAATCCATTTTTAAATAATCTTTTTTAGGGATTATCATTTTACTCTTCTTAGCTCTCCCACAAATAGTAGGCTGTACATAGATGCCTCTAGCCTTATCAGAGTTCATTTCATCTGCAGCTCAACCTTTTGGAGAGTACTGTAGGCCAACACAAGTAGAGCAGTACTTTATGGCAGAGATTCTCAAATGTATTCCGATAATGGAGTACCTACCTGACAGGTACATCACTTGTATTTCTCAGGCCACACTAATAGAGAGGTAGGAATGGTCACAATATCAGCAGTGTTATTTGTCCATTTTTATTCTCTACTGTAGAGATTGCTGATATCCTAGCATTTCTTTCAAAATCTCTTTCAAATATTTCAGGACTTGCCATGGGGATGTCTCAATTATTCTTAGAAACAAGTTCCCCAACTGTCTTAACCGCTAAATATATCTCTCTACTCCAGCTCTGGATACCTTTGATGATGATGACTGCTACCCTAATGTCCTAACGGTAGTCATCGTAAACACGGATGTCAGAGAGTAGGGAATTGTTTTTCATGTTCTCTAAAATCTAGTGAACATTCCCTAGAAACATAATTAGAAAAAGCATTGTCACTTTCTTATGTAGTGCACAGAACCAGTGTTGTTTCTTTTTTTATGGAGTACACAGAACCAGCTGCACTCAGAATTAATGATAAAAGTAACAGATAGAAGGAGGTATAGGGGGAGTGGCACTAATTCATTCATTTATTCAGTGCTTTTTCATGGGTAATGTCAGTAGGCACTAAACAAGACAAATTAGATCCCTTTCTTTATAGGCTGATAAAAGCAGAGACCCTGAACTTGGTACTAATGCAATCTCATATTTAGATGCCAGGTAGATTAGATGGCCCAGTAAAGGATCTGGCTTGGAGTTGCCACGGGTGTGGGGAAAATACCAATGGTGTGTTGTCACAGAATGTGAAGGGGGATTGATCAACTAAGTTAATTACTTGTAAGAAGCTGAGTAAATAAGGACTAAATATTAAATATCATCCTTTGGATTTAGCAACATAGAGGTTGTTGGTGATTTTGATGAACAGTTTCAGAGAGCAGTGAGGTTGGGAGCTCTATTACAATGGCTTATGCAATTTATGTGAGGAAGTAGACAGAGCATAGAACATGTTATAATGTTTTCTATGAAGAGAATTGAGAAGCAGGTCAGTAGCTGGAAAAGATATGAGGTTATATTAATATATGTGAATACACATGTGTGCTTAAGGTAAAAGGAAGTCTTTGCATGCTGGTGATAATGATCCAGTAAAGAGGATAAAATTAAAGATTAATTAAGGAGTGGACAGCTTCAGAGAGAAGGTAGGACTTATTAGAGATCCAGAGGAGAAGTGGAAGTTATGAGTTTTATAGTAGTGAGGATATATTTTTCTTTGAATCTGGAGGCAGGTCAGGGAAGTTAGGTGCAGATTCTAATCGATTTGTAGATAAAGTGGAGGGAGTAACATGACAAAATTGTCTGAGAGTTTCATTTTCTGTTTTTGAGTTACGAGGTTAGCCAAGCTTTGGATCCTACTTTCCATTGTTTCAAGCAGAATTCTCTTCATGGGATTATCTGTAAATTTGATAAGAATGTATTCAATTTCATTCATTCAAAAAATGTTTTTAAGGGTCAGCTGTTTGCCATCAACTATCAAGTTTTCAGATAGAAAATGAATAGAATATATGCCTTTATTGCTCATTATAAAGTTTGAGGGCATGAAAAATGATTTCATGTATATAATTGTATATGAAAAATGATTTCAGTAAAATTTAGGGGTTTTATTTCCTTCTGGGTACTGGACCTGAAAAAAAGTGAACTATGAGGAGGAGAATGATGGTGTCCTAGTCAGGTAATCGAAGATTGTCCAAGTTAGTTTAAGCCAGAGAAATGGAAATTATGAGACAGCTATCTAGGGGGTAAATAGAGCAAGGGACTCTAGAGCAGGAAATACTCCATTGCAACCAAGAAATAGAAAGCTAGGTGTTTTCTTCTAGCTCTTGTTTCTGCTTCTGTCTTGGTTCCCTGTCCATTCAGGAATTTGAAGATTCTCTATGGAAATGGCTTGCAAAAAGAGTCATGGAGAATCACTTTGAGTATCTAAAGTACTTGGCTGATATTTTAGTGATGCTAATAGTGGTGCTTGCTGTGCGGAGCCTGAGAGTTGGGCCTGACTCTAACCAGTGATGCAGCAGGGAGGCAGTGCCCCCAGTTACTGTGCCTGCAGGAGCAGCTTGGAGATGGTTTCTATGTCACAGGGCTGACCCTGCCCAGACTAACAATGGCAGCCAGAGAAAGGCAGAAGAAGCCAGAGTACTGGCGGGTGTAGCTGATTGTGGGAGGTATCAGAAATGGGGTTACAAAGGAAGTTCTGTGCCAGGATTTAAACTCAGGATTTAATGACAGCACAGGGCAGTCATTGCTGTCTGGGCCACGTGATTTGAAAGGATGCAGAAGGACTCCCATTGGCCCACCATGAGGAGGGGCCATGAGGTTTTGGATTAAGAGCAGGAACCTGGCCAAGCACAGAAGAGTGGGAGAAGCCAAATGGGAATCTGCCTAGCTGAGCTATGGGGATGTTAGGCTATGGACTTCTTTTTTTTCCCCTTTGTCATATTCTGAAACTAGCCTGATTTAACGAAAGGGGAGATAGGACTGTGTGTGTTTGTGGGTGTTTCTTTTAATTTTAAGGCAGTGGGATTTAACAGAAAAGTTCCACCATTATTTTAATCCTATATAACTTTTGAATAAATAGTTCCTTTCCTTTTCATAGGACTCTGGCATTGGGAGTTATGGGTTTTTTGGTGACAGGCAATAGAACCAGTGGTTCTGTTTCATAGTTTCCCACCAAAGTATATACTATAGGTGATCTTTGAGTATATATTTGTGGTATGAAAAGTGGACTTCTCATTGGTGTGGTTAATCTTATATTTATTTACATGAGATTTTATGGTTTTATAACAATTTATTCTTCAAAATAAATTTGTAGTAAATATTATGTCTCGGTTTTTTGAAATTAAAATTCTGCAAAGTGGTTGTTGTATGCTACTCTATGAGTTCTTTTCATTGAGTTTTTTGCTTGCTTCTAACTTTTCAAGTTAGTAAGCCTTTAACTTTTCCACTCAGGAAACTTGTGATAATCATTGAAAAGTTATTACAGCCAGATCATATCAGTTTCACCTAGTTCTTGGACTCTCTTAAATTGTTTCACTCAATCAGAAGGGGGAAACCTTTTATTTCTTAAAGAAAAACACATTTAAAAATAATTTTTGAAAGGAAAACTTTGTTTACTGATTAATTTGTACATAATTTAAGTATACCCTTTTGGGTTTATGCAAATTTTTCTGATTGACTTAGGATTCTAGCCTATGTCTCATAAAGGCACTGTCTCCTTTCTCTGAGAGTAACAAAATGATGTGGGGTGTATATGGGGAGAGGTGAGAGAGAGAGAGTATGTGTGAGGGAGAGAGAGAGAGAAAAGTAAAATATTATTACCTTCACACAGGCAAACAAATTCATTTATTTGGAAAAATGCTTTGAAATGTGCTTGAGATAGAAGATAAGTCCCTCAAGGAACTCAAATGTCACCAGAATTTAAGGTCAGAGAAAAGGTGTTCTGTTCAGGAGGAAGAAGAATTTAGAGCTCCCTGGGAAAACCAGGAGACTGAGGATGTGGAACAGAAAGATGGAGGAGAAGGGAGCTGACAGAGAGATGGTGGTGGAGGCTGGGGGAGGGCGGGATAGAGCGAGCTCCTCTCTGGGAGGTGTTGCTGACTGAAAGTGGGAGCTGAGTTATGGAGTAGTATGGAAAAAGAAAAAGACTGTATATAGATTTTAAGATTGTTTGCCTTCTTCATAGCATATGATCCCATTTTCTATTTTTATCTCTTCTATTTTTATCAAAATTTACTCATCCAAAAATGATTAATGTGAGTGACTGTGCATGCAAGGCAGGTGTGGTGGGTAGATGAGTGGATATGTGTGAACACTGATAAGTTTTAATTGCATGTTACGGTCAACGTTATGAACACCAGAACATGTGAGGGTGTGGAAGGTGAGGGAATCCTAAGAAGGTAAGAGCCCTAGGGAAGAAAGGACCATAATATAGTGCTATGCAAGTCTACTTAACCCAGAATTTTGAGCTATAGGTGCTCCCAGTCCTAAGGTTATATTGTGGAATTATAAGTTCAGAAAAGATATTTCACTCTCGCTATCCTTTTAATTTTATTTGAACTAGAGTTAAAGGCTTTCTAAAAGTGTCAGAGTAATACAAAATCAGAATATGTCACTAAGTTTAGAAAAATGTAAGATTATTTATATCTGTCTTCATTAAAAGAAGAGAAATTTCTTGAACTCATAGAAACAGAGAACGGATTGGTTGTTATTAGAGATGGATGGTGAGGTGAATGAAAAAAGTCAAAAGGTGCAAACTTCCAGTTATAAGATAAATAAGTTTTGGAGATGTAGTGTACAGGATGGTGACTATAGTTAACAATAATATAATGTATATTTGAAAGTTGCTAAAGAATAGAGTTCTTATCACTAAGAAGAAAACATTTGTAATTATATATGAGGTATAGGGTATTAACTAAACATTTCGTGGTAATTATTTCATAATACATGTAAATGTATATATGAAATCATTATGTTATACACTTAAAAATCTAATAAAAACTCATTTTTGAATTTTAAATCAATAAAATTTAAAATTGGGTGAAAAAAGAGGTTTCTGACAACATAGCCATAGAACACTTGCTAATACTTCTTGAAAAATTCCATCTACTTGCTGTACAACAATCTTAACACACATGCTTTGCCAAGGACTTACTTTCTTTTCTCATTAAAATAACAAAGATAAGACTGGTTAATTTTAAGCTTCCAGGCATTTAGTCCATTCTTTTTCCTAAATCTGATATTCAGGATGTTTTAAAATACCCTACCATCTATACTGTAGATGTGGAAGCATGAAAGAGACAATTTATTTTGCCTGAAACAAAACTTACATATTCATACATAATTATATTAGGTAAGAAATCATGAAAATATACTATAGGCAATGTAATATATTCCAGCTATATTTTTAAGCTAGCTATTTATTTATTTATATTGTATTTTTTTCCATTACCATTTAGTCCCCTTATATCCCTTCCTCTTTCACTCCCCACACTGTTGTCCATGTCCATGAGTCCTTTTTCCTTTTTGCTCAATCCCTCTACCCTCTACCATACCCCATAGCTGTCATCCTGCTCTCTATCTATGAGTCTGTCTCTATATTGCTTCTTAGTTCAGTTTGTTCCTTAGATTCTGCATATGAGTGAAATCATATGGTATTCATTTTTCTCTGAGTAATTTATTTCACTTAGCATAATGTTCCCCAGGTCCACCCATACTGTTCCAGAGAAAATTTTTTTCTTTTTTATGGCTGAATAGTATTCCATTGTATACTGTTCCATAGTTGTTTTATGCACTCATCTATGGATGGACCCTTGGGCTGCTTCCGTATAGTGGTGACTGTAAATAATGTTCCAGTGAACAAGGGGTGCTTATGTTCTTTTGAATTAGCATTTTTGGTTCCTTCAGATATTTTTCTATATGTGGGATCTTTGGATCAAAAGGCAGATCCATTTTTAATTTTTTGAGTTATCTCCATACTGTTTTCCATGGTCGCCTCAGCAATCTGCATTCCCACCAATAGTGCAAAAGGGTCCTCCTTTCTCCACATCCTCGCCAGCACTTGTTTGTTGATTTATTGATGAGAGCCATTCTGACAGGTGTGAGATGACATTGGTGGGAGGTGTTTTGTATGTGATATTTTCCTCCATAGATTCACTGAGAACCAGGGTGGGAAGAAGTGACACCATGGAAGGAAAATTAAGAGTGTCATTCAAATGCTTCAGTATGACCTTCATTAAGATATTTTAAGTATATTTTGAAATAAATTTTTTTGTCTAATAAACCTTGAATCTGGGTCTTGTGTATCAATTATGGAATAATATACTTTCATTAAAGACACCCAATTAATAGAAACCGAATAGTATATTTGCATAAAACATTTATGTGTGGCCAGCTTGAGCATAGGTGGACACTTTCAAGAGAGCTTTCTATTGAAAAGTTCCCTGTTTCAGTCACAGTGATGTTTGTGCTGTAGAAATTCACCATCCTGATCAAAGACTCACAGTCAGGTGCAGAACCATGACTCAAATGAACCAAAGAGTGTGGTTTGGGGGAAAAAGAATATTGGAAGCAAGAGTCTCCAGTAGACCTTGAGCTAAGAAAGTGCATGCTTGGGAAAATGCCCACCAAAAATCTATTTGTAGGGAAAGTTAAGGATCAAATGAGTGCAAAGAGAAAAAGAGGTAAATACCATGAAGAGAGGTAGAAAGAATTAAGTCAGTGGCTTGTGTTTTCTGTTTTAAGGATCTATCCAAAACTCATATATCCCTATAATAAATGCCTTCCTTGATTTAGTAATTTTAAAATTGAAATATAATTGACATATGACATTAGGCAATGTTGATTTCAGGTATACAACGTAATGATTTTATATTTGCATAGCTATATCATCACCATAATAAGACTAGTTAATATCCATCACCACATATTTACAAAATTTTTTCCTTGTGAGATCTTTTGAGATCTATTCTCTTAGCAACTTTTAAGTATACAATACAGTATTGTTACCTATAGCTACCATGCTGCACATTATTCAAACAATTTTGTATGGGATTTTGTACTTAGCATTTTGTGATGAAGACGTTTCTCTCCCCTGAGCATCCCTGCCCTAGCCCTCAAAGTCTACCACATGACCTTTACAAATAGCTACTCTCCTAAGGAGTGTATTTAACAAAAGCGAGTTCTTTTCATGCACCAATTAAAGGGCAGTTTTAGTGTGATTCCTTTCCTTTTATTACTAATAAGATTGTAACCAGAATCAAAATTAGAAAAGTGAATTAATATGATACTTGGAACAATGATTTTAATATTGTTCAATCATCACTTTCAGTTATTATTTTTGCATATCAATTAGTAGAGTGAGCAACACTTTCATTTTAATTTTGGTAGACACTGACAAATGTCTGCAATTAAAAGAATAACATCTATAAAATTACCTATTACTGATCATAGTGCCCCCAAACATAATAATTGCGCATTAAATGTTTGTCGAGAGAAGGGTTTGACCAGCACATCCTGTGTAACACCATTTCATGACTAAGGAAGGTGATTTTTAAGTCTCAAATAACTGACTTTTTCTTTGCAATAACAGAAAGGAAACAATAGTTACTCCTTGTAAATAATTTACCAGTGTGATTTTATAGCATTGATAATGGGCAGTGGAGTACTGAGTGTCATTTTTTTCAGAAGAAGCCAGGTTAGGCCTTCCTTAAATAAAACAGTAAGTGTCTACCACATAAAATGAAACCACACATTGAGTTATGAATAACATTAAGATTAAATCTTAAATGTTGAGTAATAGAACTCTTTAATCTGTAAGTGAACAAATTTTATGACATGAATGAGTAAAAGTTTCTGTCATAGGAGTATGCCATATTAAAGGCAAAGGGTTACCAACTCAAATGCCTAAAAAAATTTGTATGTACACATATTGGTGGCATGGGCACCTGGTATAAATAATAGGAAGTGATGGTGACAGAGGCAGTGGAGAAACATGCCTTGCCCAAAGCAATTCAAATTCAAACAGCAACAACTACAGCAAAATAAACTATACTATGTTTGGGGAAAAAGTCAAAACCCCCAAAACACCACCGACAAGAATTCTTTTGCCCAGATTTGGCAATGGCCACCCATTTACAACCTTTCTTTGAAGCCAGTAGGCTGCTGCCAACATCTAATAGGATTGACCTTTGGTGTACTCTGTTCCTCACAGGTTGAATCTAAAACTGCTTGATACACCACTTTCTTAACTCCTTGTCTTGTGATGATCTACTTTGTTCCTATTTTATTAGGAAAAATGGTTCCGTGTTCCATATTTCACATTTCCATAGATGGAAGAAAATTTCTACCTCAGTGCCCTAGAGGAGGTGATATTGATGAAATGCTTTGGATTCCTTTCTCTACTCTCTTCATTACTGCTTCTCCTTCAACACCAGCACTCCATCTTGACAAGAGCCTGATATCCTCTGGATGGAGTTACTATGCTGAAAATCATGGTACAGCCTCATGGATTTCATTCTTTGTTCCCGGGCTGAGACAGGGTAGACTCTATCCACTTTGAGTCTTGACATCTGATTGTGCTCAAGATGCTCTGTAGTTTCACTTCTTCCTACATGTGGAAACCGAGATCTACACTTGAGAGATAGTTGTAGTAGGTCTTCATGTTGACTGGAGATCCAAGCTACTGGAGGGTTCCAATTCAACTTTGCAAGCAATAAAGGAGAAAATGAGTTGAAACTCACATATGGCCTCTGTTCTATTTTATCACTTGGTTCAGGTTTTGTAGTGGAGAAAGGAGGAGTTAGGGCCCCAACAACCTAGGGGAACTTACTTCCCTGTCTCAGGAAGCCAAGGGGGATTTTTTTTTTTGACCACTGGCATGTTACAATTTTTCCTCCAACTCTGAGCACATGGATATGATAAGCTTATTAAGACATAATTGAGAAAACATGGATTGAGTCATATTATTTCCTTAGACAATAGGAAAGATAAAGATGATTTATATATGCTATAATTAGAGTTTGGGATAAGTACACACATTGTTCTTTTCTATGCTTTCTCATAATGATTTTTAAATGCTAATTATCTTAGTACACCTCTGATAGAGAATAATGGAAGTCTGCCTCTTGATGCCTTTATGTGTTGTCATCAGATACAATTACCGTTAATCGCCTTGGATATAAATGAGATGAACAAAACACCCTAAGGGGTAGAAGCAGCAAACAGGTTGTATCCGTGGAAATTTGCCTCTCTTAAACCAGAGACTCTCTGAAACATAACTATCAAGGACTATTTTTAATGGACAGCCAGACTTTTGGAGAGTCTGTTATTACTAGAGTCCTAGGGAATCATAGTAAGGAAGCCCTCATAATATGGCTCTTTAAGAGTAGGATGCACTGGGGGACACTAGTACTTTATATATTAGTAAAGTAAGTAAATGGAGATTATGAGGGTTCATATTTGGGAAATCTCAGCCATGGAAAACTGTAAAAGGAATCAAGGGCATCAGTAAAGAGGATTTCTACACTGCTATCCAGAGCAGCAGAACAAGTTTTCTCAATCAGCTATAGAATTTCACTTCAATTATCTTCTGCATATAACTTTTGATTAAGATAGGGCTACTGCAGAGAATGATAATGAGAAAGACCGAGTAGTCAATTTCTTGCTCTAGTTACATGTCAGTCGCCTAGTCTGAGTGGAGATAATGGGTCCGGATATGGTAAATTTGTTTTGTAATACCAGCACTTCAAATCCTTAATAAGCCTACTCTTGAATTAATACGATTACAAAGGATATTAAGACAGCACTGGAATAATGATACTCTCAGGGACCATAGAACCTACTGAAGTGCTACAACTGGAACCAAAGTCATGGTAGACTGTTCACATGAACAGTCCAAATTCTGGGCCTTAAAAAAGCAGAGAGAACATCAGGATAAGGAGGTCAAAAATCTTAGGGGCAAAATTATTTCTGTACTAAAACATTAAAAAGTAATATTTTAAATTGTATATTTTAAAATATTACTGTAATGTTTAAATCTTATTTTTAAAACTTTGTTATAAGGTTTTAAAATGTATATTTATCTCTCTGAATTGACAAATAAAAAGCTTGGCCTAATAACTCCCCTAGCCTTTCTCTTTAGATGCGTTCACAAATTACAATTATGGGATTGACCAGAATTGTAATTTTGGGAGGAGATCAGAAGTCCTAAATCTAAGTGTATTTCAGAAAAACAATAACCAATACTTTTATGAATTGCAAGACTAATTTTGAAAAGATTTATTTATTTATTTTTAGAGAGGGGAAGGGAAGGAGAGAGGGAGAGAAACATCATGTGTGGTTGCCTGTTGTGTGACTCCTACTGGGGACCTGGCCTACAACCCAGGTATGTGCCCTGGACTGAGAATCGAACTGACAACCCTTTGGTTTGCAAGCCGGTGCTCAATCCACTGAACCACAGCAGCCAGGGCTGAAAGTCTAATTTTAATTCCAGAAAACTTGGATCTGATGAGAACTAACTTGACCATTGAAGATTATGGAGAAAAATATATTTGAATTAGAGTGTTGTGCTAACGTTATAAATGGACACAGAAGACCAAATGAGTTTTTAAGATGGATTCACCTCTTCCTGAGTATATTATTGGAATTATTATTTTTTATTTCTTTATTGAAGAAGGTCCTCTTGCATGGGTAGAATTCACATGGTGCACAGTACTGATAAAGAAGCTGTTCAGATGTGAAGGTCTGGAGCAATAGAACTCCATCAAGACAAAACTATGGAGCAGTTCCAGATTCCAGGGAACGTAGGGTCTCCAAGAGGGTAATTGGAGAAACAGAGCTGGGCCAGGGGATAACGGTGCTGATCTTTCTCAAACCCCCTTTTTTAGTCTCCAATTTGGCCATCAGTACTCCTATGTGAAACATTAACTAGGAAATATGAGAAACGAAAGGAAAATGTATCAGCTATGGCAAGTGCTGTGCTCTTGTTTTCTGTTCGGGTAGATCTCTAAATCACCTGCATTGACAAGTGCAGCTATCCCTTGCAAGAACAATGCATTTTAATTCCCAGAAGTACTTTGCCTTCACTTGTCAGTATTAGAAATTTATTTTCTGCTGGACTACCACAGGATTATTTAAATTCTCCTATACCAAGTCACAATCTGGTGAGGCAGAATTACACTGTTTTAGCTTAACTCAAATATTGAATTAACATCCTCACCAATGACATTTAAATAGAGGTAATTCAGAAGGAATGTAGACTCTGACTTCCCTTATTTATTTTATGACTGAAAAAGGATAGACCACTAAAACATAAAACAAACTCAGGTGTTCAGCCTTCCTAGGAAGGTTATCATTCCTAGGATAACCTTCCTAGGAAAACTGGAATCTGGGGCAACCAGAAAAAACCTGCTATTGACCTTTAGTCGATATCCTCATTTCCAGTTTGGTTCTTCCAGTCTTGTTTCTCCTAATGATGGCTGCTATTCATTTAGGCTGGCACTACAATTCCAAGGCATCTGATTTCCCCAAACTTATACATGAATGGGACCAGAAATGGGGCACTGTTTACTCTGGTAGATAGTACCACAATTTATAGCAAGTCTGATAACACTTTTCTTAGTATTTACCACTTATGCCAACATGGACAAATATTAGTTACATGGCTAAATCTCACTGCAAGGAGGGATTGGGAAATAGCTATGGACTCCAATCACTATTAATACCTAATCACACCCTTGCAAATATTTGTGAATGGAGGCCAGGCTATTGTTATGTTTCTCTAAGGAAGGGATCAAACTATTCTACTTTAGAAACAGAAAAAAAAAAAAAACAGTGGATTGAAATATGTGATACTGACTAGAATGAACTAACCTCAAGTCAGACTCCAGTGAATCTGTTGACCCAGGGACAGTTTGGGGCAAATGCACTGCCAAGTATGACAGAGCTCTGGCTGCAAAACTTTACCCTAGAGCAGAATCCTTGTTGCATTCCCTGTGGCTGCTCACGTAAGACCAAGAGGACCAAATAAGTGAAAACCTTGTGATTGTGAAAAATAACAGTATTAGTTAGAGTTAGATTTAGTGGCAAATAACAGAAAGTCCTAAATAATCAGTAGTTTCTTTCTCTGGAAGTCTGGATGCAAGGAGTACAGGACCAGTAGAGCAGTACCACAGTAATCAGAAACCTTGGCTCTTTCAGTCTTGCTACTCTGGCCTTTCTTCCCATGTTGCATCATGGCCCAAAATGGCAGCCGAAGCACTAGCCAGCATATTCTTATTCTTTCAAGGAGATTTTCTAGAAGATTCACATGCATTGCTACTTCCATTTTGTTGGCCAAATGTTAGTTATACTGCTAAATCTAACTGCAAGGGAGGATTGCAAATTTTATATAGATAGATAGGTAGATATAGATATAGATATATAATTTGCTCTATATATCTCAAGTGTTTAACTGAGATTCACACTTCTTCACACTTCAATTACTAAGAAATACACCCTGGCTTGTATGGCTCAGTGGATTGAGTGCTGGCCTGTGAATCCAAGGGTCGCTGGTTCAATTCCCAGTCAGGGCACATGCCTGGGTTGCAGGCTGGGTCCCCAATAGGGGACACAAGAGAGGCAACCACACATTGATTCTCTCCCTCTCTTTCTCCCTCCTTTCCCCTCTCTTTTGGGGATTTCATCCCTGCCGAAACCCGTGGGTGACCACAACTCAATGTGTGAAAGAATCTCATACTGAGACACACAGGGAAAGAGAGTCCGGAGCCACGGGACCAATTCCTCCATCTCAGGAAAAGGCCTCGTGGGTAGCTTAGCCGGGGTTTTTATTAAAGTTTTGGGACACATTTACATTGGATTGATTATTCATGGGATTAAGCAGAACAGGGATAGGTTTACTCATTAGCAGAGCATTAGGATGTAAATTCAGGTCTGGTGGCAGACAGGACCAGGGTAATATATTAAACAGGACTCAGCAAGCCAGAATTTCTTAAGATACATTTTTGCCAAATTCCCATTAGAGGATTCCTATTCCACAGACATGATCCACACTTGCCCACACGGGAATCACGTGGAGCTGCGCTCAAAACGCGTAAATTCCGGAACATGCGTGTTTGCATGTGTGTGGAAAGAACTGCCACACTCTCTCTAAAAATAAATAAATAAAATATTTTAAAAAATAAAGGGAGAATAAATCCTCAGAGTCAATTAAAAATATCTATCTCAGATAATAACAAAAAAATCTGTCACACGCAAGAATCTGATTATTTAATTTTAATTATTATAGTACAAGCTGAATTTCTCCAGGCTTCACTCTAGAGATATAAAAGGGGGTCACATTATAAGTATAACTCTTAATTGCTTTGGTATCTTCCCAAAATCTTCCACAAGTTTTTCAGTATTTCTAGGGGTATCCAGAAAAAAATACCTTTTCTGCTTTTAAACAAATCTAGTCAGTTTCCATGGAGCATGCAAGGAAGGATTGGAAATACCTTCTATCAAATGTTCAATTGAAATTTATACTTCAACTTCTAAGAAATAAAGGGAAAAATGAATACTCAGTCATTTAGAAGTATCTATTTCATAGATTTAAGATGACATGAAAAAATTCTTCTGCGTCTCCCTCTGCTCACTGGATGTGATACATTCTGCGTGTTGCTGTGACTCTTACTGCAGCTCATGAGCATCAGAACTGTCTGGTTCTATGCCAGTTTGAATGGGCTATAGCTGTGAATATCAGACACACATGTGGAAAAGTGTTAAACATGCACAATATTTGAGAATAAGTTGCAGACATCATGGCCATTTATCCCTAAATATTTCAGTAAGCATTAAAATATTACCCTATATAACCATAGTACAGTTACCAACTTGAGTGTATGTATCACTGACACAATAATTTAATTAAATCTGCCCTCGATATTCCAGTATTGTCAGTTTACCCCATACTTTACAGCCAAATTACTCACCTTTGGATCCCCTTCCCCAGGATATCTAAGTTTTCAGATCTTTCTTCAGTCCTTTGGGTCTTTAGTTTTCTAAATGGATATGCATTCCTTTCCAGTATTAAAAAAAAGTTTTTAGAGAAGAAGAAATATATGAAAAAGAAAGTTACATTACTGTATAAGACAAACTACTAGTAGTATGAAATAAAACCAGAGAAAGTATATTATAAAGACGAATAGATAAGAATTGTATTTTATATAGTTTTTGTGCAATGATACTCAAGTGTTTGTAAGCCTTTAGTCCCTTAACAGGGAAAACCATCTGTTTAACCCCAGACTTCTTTATACTAAGCAACACTTTCTTTTCATAGATCAGTGTTTTATTAATTTGTGTCATAGAATCTTCTGGGAAGCCCATAAAAAGATGTAATCAGCAAATTTTTTGAGTGCCTACATGTGTGTCAGGCACTGTTGTATGGAAAAGAAAACTGGAATAGTTCTGGGTCAAGAGATAAATAACACAATTTTATTTAAGAGGCTTTCTGTGGCTGCCATGTTGAGAATACATAACATGGGGCAAGGTGGGATACATGGGGACCAATCCCATAGTCTCCTACTTTACACAAGCCAAATAAGAGATGGCGATGACTTGGATGAAGGTTAAAATAATTGACAGGGTGGGAAGTGGACAGATATTGGATGTATTTTGATGATAGAGTCAGTTGAATTAATTGACTATTTGATTGGATGTGGGGGTATGAAATTAAAAAGAAGACTCGGCAGTGCCACCAAGATTTTGGCCTAACTTTTCTCTATATTTTGGCAATTAGAATGGACAAAGAACAGGCAAACAGGATGCTTTGACTGCATGACAGACAAGTTTATCATGATATGGTTAAAGGCACAAAAATATTTCCTACTAAAATATACTTAAAAAATCCCCCCAAAGCAAAAACAAACAACCTAATTAAAAAATGAGCCAAAGACCTTAACGTTCATAGTAACAAAGAAGATGTACAGATGGCAAGTAAGCATGTGAAAAGGTGCTCTACCTCATGACCTCACAGAGATTCAAACTGAAACAACAGTGAGATACCACTCTACACCCGCCAGACACTGTGGGCGTAACAGAAAGCACTAAGGCTATGTTTTCTGTTACATAACAACGCTTGGATATTCAAAGAAAATCATACAGCCCCTAAAGTTTCTGTTCTTCAAGGCTTTTAGGGGAATCCTTCTTTTATGTGTATTGTAAACCAGGAGATTATGTTTAGGTTTTATTCAATATGTACTTTGATTTTCTAGTTTTTGCTCTCTGGAGAATTTCCCAGTTTTATTTTCAGATTTCTATGTTGACTGATTGGACAGTAGTCAAAGTAAATATTGGATCCAGAAATCATATCTATTAGGGCTTTACTCATTTCCCTTATAGAGGGATTTATGAGTCAGGGTGAATAAAACGTGTTTTGGCACCTGCACAAAAGGATGTTGTATCGTGTTACACATTTATTTTCCATTTTTGTCTTTCTTTTCACTTTTGTTGTTGTGTAATTATTTTACTTTTCTTCTTTTCTAAAAGATAACAGAAGTGTGTAAAGCCTTAATGCCCTGTTCAACAAATACATGTATTTCCAGGATTAGGAAGAACTGTTGCTGAGCTTTGAGGATTTGGTTGGGTGGAAGGAAAGTCAATATGAATTTACAGTTTGACGAAAGATAATGAAATGTTAACTTGCATGAACAGAGGCAGAGTGACTTGAAATAGAGTAGTAACTGTACCTAGATGCTGGTTGTAGGCATCTGAAGTGTGTTCAGTTGGGTTTGATGATCCTTGTGCTGGGCAGACAGTGTGGACAGGAGACAGCTCAGCTGCGTTTCCACTCTTCTCATCACCATCGCTGGTGTCAACCTATAGGTAAAAGGTGAATTGGAAGAAGTCTGGCAATCTCCCCACTTTCTCCACACATGCTTCTCAAGGAAAGCACCCCAAGGATATGGAGAATCAGGATAATTGCTGTGGTCCCTTGGAGTTACTTGTCCTGGACCTATTATCAGAGCTTGCTGTCCCACTCCTTGTTTGCTACAGGAGTTTGGGTTTTGTCTTGGTCTAGCCATCGGAAACTATTACCAGTATATCATCTTAATGTAGGGTAGAGTGTATGTGCTTTCCAGAGACAAAATTTTTCAGATTTGATAAACATGAATTTTCAGATGTCATAAACAGAGATCACCTACGAGAAGCAACACCCTTGCCCTTGGTAAGGACTCAGTTTAGGATGTTAAGGCAGGAATGGGCATAGTGACTAAGATGCGTTATCTTGGCAGGTCAGTTGGAGAAGAGGAAGGGAGATGAGGGCATCCCCTGAGGTGCAGTCCAGTTCAGACAGCTCTCTCATCCTTGCTGTGTCTAGACATAATTCTGATTAGGCACTGGGGTAGAAACCCCTAATTGTCAGCATGGTTCAGGAGTGCGATTTGTGGAATTTCCCGTAGTGCACTGATAAAGAGTTCTACTTTCATGGATAGAGAGTATCACTGGCAAAGGTACAGGGACAGAGATTTAAGTTCATGACTCATTAGCCTTTAAAAATGACTTCGGGTCAGCAGAATCTATTTTTAAGTGATAACAGGTGAGAAAACTCTGACTTGATTTAGGAAATGCCTTCTAAAAAAATGATAAAGATTGTCATATACGTTGCTTTTCAATGTACTACATGCATGATATTTATGCCATGTATCTTTTCTTGGGAATACTCACCTGAGCCTCCTACCTTATCAAAATAGGCTTGATCAAAATCCCACTCTATTCAAATATGCTTTTCTTCTGGGTCCCTACATATTAGCAGTTAACTGATCATGTTCATTAAATGGCATTTGATACCTTGTTTTTGACATCATTAAGTTGTGTTTAAAAGGATCTTAAGGAGGGAATAGGTGAAAAGAATGTCAGCTAGGTTTCAGGCCAATTGGGGAGAATTTTAGTGCCATTAGATTCATATCATGTTGTCAACTGCTTACATATCTTAAAACATTCTTTCTAACTAGAAACATCTTTCCCACTGCAAATCCCTTTCTACACTGTTCTCTATTTTCCCGTAGAAGGAAAACTGTCTTCTACAAAAGGGAGAGTAATGTAGGTGAGCAAAAGTGGTGTCCTTCACCATGGACTCTACACTCCCTCTGGCCTATATTTGTTATTTTTAATACCCAGTTTTGTAGACAGGTTTGTCTGGGCATAGTAGAAAAAAAGTTAGGAGTCCTCAGCCTGATAATATAAAGTATAAAATTTTATTATTTCATGAAAATATCTTTTGTACTACTTCTTATGCACAAGGTAATAAAATAAGGACCTGCCTCCCAATGAAGGCACAATGAGTATGTTGACATTCTATATTTGCTGCCATGGGCCCCCATTGTTGACTTCCTTAGATCCAGTCTGTTTCCTTCTCAGCTTTGAGCCCTGAAATCCTGACCCTTATGGATGGCATCACTAGACTCATTTACTCTCTGGCTTCTGCTCAGGTTTGAATGATGGGAGATGCAGGTAAGGTGTACCTCATGCTTTGGATGGGTCTCTTTCTTGGCTCCAATTCTCACTAGGCTCTGGTAATATCATTCCTCTCCTTGCCCTCAGGACTGAGAGTCGAAGCTACTTTTCACTGGTACAAGTTCCTGGTTGCCTAATAAGCTCTCTTTATTTCAACTCTTGGAGTGGGCTGTTTGTTTCCGTTGGCACTGTGAAGCATAGGCTCAACAAAGGTTAGATAAGTCTTGAATTCATTAACTTATTCCCCACCTATTTATCAGGCACTTTCTATCTGTACTGTCTTAGGCACTGAGGTGATGGATACCAGTTAGTTGTATTAGGCATTGGGGGGATGGACATCTTTTAGGAGTGGCATTGGCAAGGAGGGAAACAGGCTAACTATAGTGTAATCCTTCAAATTTTGTGGGAACCAAACTTTCGACTTTGAAGGACCATTGGTCTGAGGTCCCAAGTCATTGTGCTCTGACAGAGAGACCTGTAACTGCTGCTGAATGAGCTGTTCCATCTGTAAATATCTCCCTATGCAAAAAGTTGTCCTTCCACTTCAGATACGATGGGTATGACCTTATATTTGTATATACTTGTGAGTGTATATAGTGGGATGAGAGTATGAGAATTAAGACTAAACCAATGACTCAAATTCTTTTTTTTTAACCCGTTCCATTCTATTTTGATGAAATATGTCTAGACAGAGTAGAAGGGACATATGCTTATTTAGGGAACATACTGTGTGGTGAATAGAAAGCACCTAGCCTCTGAATTAGATAGATTTGAAATGGAACAATGGCTCCAAGAGGGGCATGAAAAGAGAGTGCAGTAGTCTTCTCCAAGGACAGAGAATAAGAACAATTAAAACACTGACTGGAAGTTGGGCACATATCTGGATTGAATCTCAGCTCTGCCACTTACATCACGTGGCCTCTGGGAAATCACTTAACCTTATCAATCTTCAGCTTTCTTTTCTGCTCTATGGGGGCAACTTTATGTATATTGTAAAGTTGTTGACATATACACAGCACTTGCCATGGACTACTTGCTTAAAAAATTACAGCTGCAAGAGCTTATGGTCAAGATGGCAGTGTACGCAGACATGGCTTACCTCTTCGCACAACCGCATCAAAATTACAGCTAAAATATAGAACAACCATCACTCAGGAACATCAGAAGTTGACTTGAATGGAAGTCTGACAACTACGAAATTAAATAAAGAGCATCCATCCAGACTGGTAGGAGGGATACAGACCTGGAATGGACTGGTCCGATACCCATATGGATAAAAATTCGGGAGGGATATCTTGGAGCAGGGAGTCCCCGACCCACACCAGGTCCTCTGGCCCAGGATTACAGTACCATGAAGATAAGTCCCTACAACTTCTGGTTGCAAAAACCAGTGGGGAACGAGTCGGTAGAAGAAACTGCTGGAGCCCCAAGCAGTTCCTCTTAAATAACCCACACACAGACTCACTTACTCAGAACCACTCCCTCTGAGCTCCAGCACCAGGTTGGCAGCTTGAGAGGCACCAGTGGTATACAGGGAGAAACTGAAGTGTTTGGCATCAAGGCAAGCAGAGGCCATTGTCCCTTTGCTGAACCCTTTCCCCATAGAGCTGGCAAGCTGGTGCCATATTTGAGACTCTCTCAGCCTGGCTAACACCATTTGACCCTCCTTGGAGATTCCCAGAGACTCTTCCCAAGCCAACTTATGGGCCCATCCAAGCTACTTTTCCATATGAAGGTCTGGTCTTGATTCATCTCGCACAACTGCTTAAATCCTATCAAACAAACAACAACTGGCCTCAGTGAGCCCTGGTACTCAGTGAGTACACCACTGGCAGCAGCCAGCCTAGACTCACAGCTTGGCTTTGCCTGGGAATCTTCAAGCCCAGCACAAGGGGCAGCCATCTCAGGTTGTTTTACAGCTCAGGCAGGGTGCCCCCAGCAAAACAAAGGTGGGAGCCGACCTTGGCCTGTACCACCTGGGAAACCCCCAGGATCAGTGCTCCCAGTGGACAGCTATAGAACATGTCAGACCACCACCCTGCCCCTGCACAGCTGATCCTCCATGGAGGGTGGAGGTTGGTGGTCAGTGGTCACAGACAGTCTTTGCAGCTGAATGGCCTGGGTAAATCCCTCCCATTGATCTGCCAACAACAACCAAGGCTCAACTGCAACAAGACGGTGTACTCAGCCCACAGGAAGGGTCCACCTCGAGTACTCAGCTTAAGTATTAGAGGAGGCTGTGCCACTGGACCTTACAGGATACATACTATATTAGGCCACACTAGTCACAGAGTCAAAGCAGCTCTACCTAATATATAGAAACAAACAGAGGTCGCCAAAATGAAGAGACAGAGAAACATGGCCCAAATGAAAGAACAGATCAAAACTCCAGAGAAAGAGCTAAATGAAATGAGATTAGCAATCATTTAGAAGCAGAGTTCAAAACACTGGTTATAAGGACACTCAAGGAGCTTAGTGAGGACCTCAAAAGCATAAAAAAGATCCAGTCAGAAATGCAGGATACACTAATTGAAATAAAGAACAATTTACAGGGAAAGAACAGTAGAGTGGGTGAAGCCAAGAATCAAATCAATGATTTGGAACATAAGGAAGCAAAAAACAACCATGCAGAACAAGGAGAAGAAAAAAGAATCAAAACAAATGAGGACAGTATAAACAACTTCAGGAGGTGCAACATTTCCATCATAAGGGTGCTGGAAGAAGAAGAGAAAGATCAAGAAATTGGAAATCTATGTGAAAAAAATAGTGAAAAAAACTTCCCTAATTTGGTAAGGGAAATAGACATGCAAGTTCAGGAGGCGCAGAGAGTTCCAGTTATGATGGATGCAAAGAGGCCCACTCTAAGACGCATCATAATTAAATGGTCAAAGTTTAAAGATAAAGAGAGATTCTTAAAAGCAGCAAGAGAACAGAAGTTAGTTACCAGGTGGTTGCCAGATGGGAGAGTAGAGGAGGAGAATGGATGAAGAGGTAAGGGGATTAAGAAGTACAAATAGGTAGTTATAGAACCTATATTGTACCTTATGTCCCTATAAGGGACATGGAGATATAAAGTACAGTATAGGAAATGGAGTTGCCAAAGAACTCATACGCATGACCCATAGACATGAACAATGGTGTGGGGATTGCCTGAGAGAGTAGGGAATGCTGGGTGGGATGAGGCAAAGGGAAAAAAATTAGTACAACTATAATAGCATAATTAATAAAATATTTTTAAAAATTCTAGCTGCTATTACTGTATTGTCATAATGACAGTGATAGGTGATTTCATATTTGTGTGAACATCACAGAGTGCACTTACACACATCTAGATGGCATAGCCTACTACACACCTAGGGTATATGGTGCAGCCTCCTGCTCCCAGGCTACAAACCTGTAGAGTATGTTAATGTACTGAACTCTGTGGGCAATTTTATACAATGATATTTGTATTACCTAAACATAGATGAAGTAGAATAAAAATATGGTATAAAAGATACAACATGGTATACCTGTGTAGGGTACTTCCCATAAATGGATCTTACAAGAGTGGGAGTTGCTCTGGGTGAGTCAGTGAACAGATGGTGAGTGAATATGAAGGCCTGGAACATTGCTGTGCACTGCTATAGACACTGTACACTTAGTCTACACCGCTGTAAACACTATGCACTACTATAGACACTGCACACTTAGTCTACACCGCTGTAAACACTGGGCACCACTATAGACACTGCACACTTAGTCTACACCGCTGTAAACACTGTGCACCGCTATAGATACTGCACACTTATTGTACACTAAATTTATAATATAACGAGATTAAATCAACTACAAGAAAAAATGTTACAAACAAAGAAGTATGGTAAGAATGAGATATATGAAGCTGTCGCTGGTGTAATACAGCATACTATTTTACAGCAAACTTTGTTTTTATAAGTAGAAAGAGTACACTGTAAAAGAATGATTAAAAATGTACTATAGTAATTACATAAATGAGTAGCATACTCTATTATCATTATCAAGTACTATGTGCTGAACATAATTGGATGTGCTATACTTTTATACAAACAACTGGCAGCGAAGTAGGTTTGTTTACACCATCATCACCACAGACACATGAACAATTTGTTGTGCAACCTGTTATAATAGGTATGATGTCACTAGGTGACAAGGACTTGTCAGCTCCATTATAATCTTATCGGACCACCGTGATGTGGTCCATTGTTGATGGAAACATCATTATGCTTGACTGTACAGCACACTCTCTTGCCTGTCAACACAATCTCCCACCCCTTCCTTTCCATCAGTACATTTTTATGCTTTTTTTTCCTGGTAGCTGATGTATTCTTGTCTCTCCTGTTTGTCCTTAAGTGTTATGAGTTTGGGACTATGTCTTTTAAAGTAGCTCTGGAAGTTCTTATCAAATTTACAAACTACTGATGTCTAACTCTTAGCTCTCTGCATTCTTCAGAACATATTTGTTTGTTAGGCTATATTAATATTTACCTTTTGGAAAATCAGCATGCCTTTGGCAGTGAAGCAAGAAGCCAAGTGCTAGAGATAAGCCTTTGAAATGAGGAACAAATAAAGGTCATGTCATGAGGATGTTGATCTGGAGTTCAATCCTTTTCATAAATGGTCTCTGTAAACACATTTTGGCCAGTGTTCACTGACCTTTTCAGGATTTGGTCTTGTGAGACTATTTCCTGGTCATTAGTTCATCAGATTATGTATTCCTACTTACAGGAATCATACAACAGCCTTATTTAATTACCACATATCCCAAGGTTTTAAATAAGGCTTAAATAGCTGATTGTGATATCACCCAGTTTTTGTCAAAGAGAAAGTTTATACTAACTTAATAATACTTGGAGCTTTTTATTTACAGGACAGTGATTTCAGAACATAAGTATTTAGTGAGGTCTGGCATTATACAACTAAGACTTTGCTCGTGCAGAATGAATTGAGGAACACACTCTCTTTCCTCTGACAAAAAATGTCCCATCTCCCTCTGCGTCTGCACTAATCTGCCTTGTGGCCTGCAATGATTAGAGTCATTCTTTTTAGTGAAAACAAACAAGCATTTTTAAAAATCTAATCTTTATTGTATTTTTTTCCATTACCATTGCCTCCCATTATAGCCCCCTCCCCCCTGCAATCACCACTGTTGTCCATGTCCATGAGTCCTTTTCCTTTTTGCTCAATCCCTCCACCCCTTAAACTCTTCACCCCTATCCACTAGCAGTCATCTATTTTTAAGAAAGCAATCACTATGTGCCTGGTCTTTCACTGAATGACAATAATAATAAAAGTATATGAAAGATTCAACTCATATCTTCAAATAAGTTGCTATTATGATTTAAAGCATTTTCTTGTAAAATTGCTTTATGAGAAAATTGTTTCCTTTTCTTTTGGCTGCAAGTGTTTAAACTCAACTCATACTAGCTTAGACACTGCCTCGCCCCACCACAAATAAAAGAGCAATTTTCTGGCTGATTTAAAGGAATAATGGGAATGGCAAAAGTTGTCTTGGGGCTCATAAGTTTCTCCCCTAAGTCTCTGTTTCTCTCTCTGAGTTGAAATTACTCTTGGACAGCTTGTTTCTAGTGTCTGGAACTGTGGCCATTGGCGACACAACAATTTATTACCAAAAAGGATAAGACATTTTCTTTAGTTCTGGTTTTTAAGAGTCATAGGACTCTGATGGACCTAGCTTAGTTCACATGGTTGGTGGGATTGTGGGATAAAAGCCTGTTACTGGAACTACTTAGGTAGAGTGTAAGGGAAATTTTCCCGAACAAGGGGAGTCATGTCATCAGCTGAGGACTCATAATACAATATATAACCACAAGCTTCTTCTAAATCCCTATAAATTACTGCTCTTTGTCAGATTTTTGGAAAGTAATTAAGTCAGACACTAAAATTAACAGAGAACATTTGCAGAATAATATAAATTAGCCCTTAGCTAATTTACTGATTTGCAACATTCTCAAAGGCCATGGTGATTGAAGAGAAAGTTGTTTTCTATACTAATATCTTTTAATAATTGAGTACAAATATCTTTTAATAATTCAGTACTGATGAGGTAGAGACTTTTTAGTTGTTTTAATTTTAGATGAAAAATACTATATATGGTAATAGTAATGCACACAGTATTCCTCCCAACACCATTTATCGAAGAGACTATTTTTACTCTATTTTATGTTCCTGCCCCCTTTATCAAATATTAACTGACCATAGTGACATGAGTTTATTTCTGGGCCTTTTATTCTGTTCCATTGGTCTATGTGTCTGCTCTTACGCCAGTACCAGACTGTTGCGAACCACCCTGACTGGTTTCAGAAGCTGTAACCTCCCATGGCTAAAGCTGAGTAAAAGACCATGGGACCATAAGCCACTAAGGAGACAAAGTTTATCTTCCTGGCAGGGGCACTGCCTCTGCCTGCTTTACTTCACCCTGCTTGGCCATGGGTGGATGACTGGTTAACCAATGACGGGTAAGATTTGTCAAGGGAGGGACTAAACAAAGATTTGATAGAATTTAGGAAAACCTAAAGTATGGCCAAGACAATCCGTTAATATGGAAAATCCACTATAAACAGCTTGAGTGGGCCTGAAAGTTAGGTGTGGCAGGGCCTTAGGGAATCACCAGGGCCTGGCAAACAGTGTGAACCTGGTTGATGGAGTCTCAGATGTGGTACATGCCTGCTGGCTCTGTGGGCGGGGAAGGCTCATCAAAGGAACAATGGCCTGTGCCCGCTGCGAATTTCGTCCCACAAAATCCGTGGTGACCGCAACCGAACGCGTGAATGAATCTCACACAGAGACACGCTTGGAAAAGGAAGTCCGGGGCCACGGACTCTTCCCTTATGGTCTGGGAAAGTCCCCGAATGTAGCTCAGCTGTGCTTTTTATTAGAAGTTTCAGGACACATTTGCATTGGATTGGTTATTCATGAACTATGCACAGAACTGGGGTCTTCAACTAAGTTGTAAAGATATATGGAGAGGGGATAGATAAGCGGGAGGTTTGTTCAGTAAGGTAAACATTTGAGCAGGAAAGAATTTCAGGCATCTATTAACATAAGTTCCTTGACTCCGGGAGGGAGAGACTCAGCAAGGCAGTAAATTTTTAAGAAGCATGTTTAGCCAGATTCCCATCAGAGAATTCTTTTTCCACTGACATGAATCACGCTGGCCCACTCAGGAGTAGTTTTTTCACACGGAATCTTGCTCACACGCATGAATCCCGGGGCTATGTTTCTTCATGCGTGTGAAAAGAATCCTGCCACATGTGCCAGCACTTTTGTCTGGGAGAAAACTGTCCCCCACCTCTCACCCTGCTGCCAGACAATTCAGTTTCTTATATTTTTAAAGCCTTTCAATATGCTTCCTCTTCACTGGAGCACAGAGGAAGTGAGTCCAGTAAGTCTGTGTGCAGGTCCTTTAAGAGGAACTTCCTGGATTCCCACAGCCTCAATCCCCACTGGTTTTTACAACCAGAAGTTGTAGAGACTTTCTGGCACTAGAATTCTGGCTTCAGGGGCCTGGTGTGTGGATGAGACCCCTCACTACTGAGATATCCCTCCTGATTTTTATCCGCCACCTGAGGGTGTGGGACCAGACCATTCCATGTCTCCATCCCTCCCACCAGTCTGGATATGGTTTCTTCTTTAATTCTGTAGTTGTAGGACTTCCATTCTTCTCAATCTATAATAGTTCTGATTGATTGTTGTTCTATAGTTTAGTTGTAATTTTGAAGTGGTTGTGCAAGGAGATGAGCCATGTTTACCTATGCCACCATTTGCTAATTTTATCTTTCACTGATAGGATAGAGGTCAATAGTTAATCATTACTTGCCAATCAAAGCTCTAGGTATAAGCATTGTCATCATTATGAATATACAGGGTCCAGCAGACATAATGCTTGCTTGAGTTTGGTTAGTAAGGTAATAATATAGGTGTAATAATTTATAGTTTTAATGTGAATATTTCACCTAAAATGTTATATGGTGTGCTTGAGTGAGATATTGTTATGTTACAGAATTATATGCTTATGATTTTGTAATTAAAAAGAGGCATAATTTGTGCTGGGCCTTGTATATAGTTATTATTATGATTGTCAAAATGGGATGTTATTATGAAGACATAGACAAATTAGGGAGATATTTTACATGATAAATATACTAAGTATCAATTATTTGATAAAATGTGAAAATTCACTGTAGGCTGCAGGAGGTATGGAAGGTATTACAAAGGAAGGAAGAGATGACCTGGGAATGGTAGGCTTTAGATAACCAGACTGCAACATGAACATTCTAGGCAAGAAAAACCTGCTATGCAAATCTGTGGAAGCAGGAGTGGGTATGTACATATAGGAAATGTAGGTGATGACAAGAGAAGAAAGCATCTCAAGATAGAGAAAGTCTACTGCATTAAGTGTGAAGGAAATGTTTAAGCCCTGGCTGGTGTGGCTCAGAGGATTGAGTACCAGACTATAAATCAAAGGGTCGCTGGTTTGATTCCTAATCAGAGCACATGCTTGGGTTGCAGGCCAGGTCCTCAGATGGGGGCATGTGAGAGGTAACTGATTGATGTGTCTCTTGCACATCAATGTTTTTCTCCCTCTCTTCCTCCCTCCCTTCCCCTCTCTCTAAAAATAAATAAACTTAAAAAAGAGAGCGATAATGGGGGGAAATAGGGGATGGTCCATCGAGGAACATATATAAAGGACACATGGACAAAGCTAAAGCGGGTAGGTTTGAGTATTCGAGCCAGGGATGGGTGGGGCGGGAGGGAGTGGTGGAGGGAAAAATGGAGACAAGCATGCTTGAACAACAATTAAAAAATGTTTAAAGGTAAAAGATGGACCATCATTTGTGCTTGTGGGTGAGATTGATATAGTGAAGAGATAAATATTGATGATGCAAAAGTGAAAAGACATAATTACAAGCACTGAGTTTTGGGAAGGCAAAAATGGATCCAGTGTATACATCGAAAAAGGAAAATAAGAAGAATACAAGAGTGTAAGAACTTAACTGACAGTGACCAAGGAAAACAGACTAAAGATCTATGGACTTTTTTGGTTCTCAAATAGGATAGCAGCTGATGTTACTCTGGTGAATAGAAAGCTCAGGCATCCAGAGTTTAATTGCAGTCAGGATAAGCCTAGGGAGAAATGCCTCTTTACTAATTTTCCACTTGTGGTCACTGTTCAGATTATTATATTCAAAATAATTTTGCTAATATGCATAATGTGCTCCCATGTATAGTGTGCATCCACATTTTTGCCCCAAACTTTCAGGAAAAAATATTTTGTATTAATTTTTAAATTAATTAATTAATATTGTGTGGTTTTGTGTTAATTATAAAGGAATTTTAGCATTTATTTATTTATTTTTCTTAAATATATTTTATTGATTATGCTATTACAGTTGTCCCATTTCCCCCCTTTATTCCCCACCACCCTGCACCCCCCCATTCCCTGCCCTTTAGTTTTTGTCCATGGGTCATACATGTAAGTTCTTTGGTTTCTACATTTCCTATACTATTCTTAACCTCCTCCTGTCTGTTTTCTACCTACCATTTATGCTACTTTTTCTCTGTACTTTTTCCTTCTCTTTCCCCCTCCCACTCCTCTGTTGATATCCCTCCATACCTTATAAAAATCCCTTTAACATTTCATATAATAAAGACTGTGTGATGATGAACTCCTTGAACTTGACCTTATCTGAGAAGCACTTTATCTGCCCTTCCGTTCTAAATGAAAGTTTTGCTGGATAGAGTATTGGATTTAGGTCATTGCTTTTCATGATTTGGTATACTAGCATTTATTTTTTAACATGTTATGGTATAAGAAATTTTATGTAACAAATAATTACAAAACAAGAACAGATGCAAGGTACAAGAACTTTTATATACTGTTAACAAATTAGTACTTACCCATGTGTAATGCGCATCCTTAGTTTTCCCTCAAAAATTTGGGCAAAAAATGAGCATCGTACATGGTAAAATATGGTAATTGTAGCATCTCCTTTGCTTAAGCCCTTCCAATGCATTTCTAAGCAGGATGAGGTCCAAGCTACTTAACCTTGAATGAGTAATGAAGTAATAATAAGAAGTAATTTTTGGAGGAAGATGTTGCGAAATATAAAGGAAAAAATAGAGAAATGTGAGTGAGTTGTAGGAAAATGGAGAATAGAGGGAAAAGAGAAGATCAGATAAATATATTAACATATTCTGAAACAAAAAGGAGCCATGCCACTTCTATCCATAGAATATCAACAAGGAATTAAAGGAGCAAAGCCAGTGTTTTGTTTCTCCTAGGTCTGCCAATCCCTCTGCTTTAAACCATGACAAAGGTGAGTGGAAAAGAGAGAGAGCTACAGTGAAACCACAAGGTTTTTTTTCTTTTATTTTTATTGTTGAAATTATTATAGATGTCCCCATTTCTCCCCCTTTGCCTGCCTCTATGAAGCCTCTGCCTCTTCTTCCCTCTGGCCATCACCAAACAGTTGTCAGTCAGTGTCTATGGGTTATACATAGATGTTCTTTGGCTAATCCCTTCCCCTTCTTTCATCCAGCTCCCTCTCCCCCTTTCCCTCTGATAGCTGTCAGTCTGTTTTATGTGTCCATGCCTGTTTCTATTTTTTTCATCAGTTTATTTTGTTCATTAGATTACACATAAAAGTGATATCATATGGTATTTGTCTTTCTCTGACTGGCTTATTTCACTTAGCGTAATAACCTCCAGGTCCATCCATGCTGTCACAAAAGGTTAGATTTCCTTTCTTTTTTCACGGTCATGTAGTATTCCATGTGTAAATGTATCACAGCTTTTTTACCCACTAATCTACTGATGGGCACTTGGACTGCTTCCAAATCTTGGCTATTTTAAATAATGCTGCTATGAACATTTAGGTGCATATATTCTTTCAAATTGGTATCTTTGGATTCTTAGGGTATATTGCCAGAAGTTGGATCTCTGGGTCAAAAGTCAGCTCCATTTTTAGTTATTTGAGGAAATTCCATACTGTTTTCCATAGTGGCTGCACCAGGTTGCATTCCCACCAGCAGTGCACAAGGGTTCCCTCTTCTCCATATCCTTGACAACTCTTGTTATTTGTTGATTTATTAATGGTAGCCATTCCGACAGGTGTGATGTGATGTCTCATTTCATTGGGGTTTTAATTTGCACCTCTCTGATGATTAGTGATGTTGGGCATTTTTTCACTAGTGATGTGGGCATTTCTGTATGTCCTCTTTGGAGAAGTATCTGTTCAGTTCTATTGTCCATTTTTTAATTGGATTGTTTGCCTTCCTAGTATTGAGTTCTATAAGTTCTTTATATATTTTGGTAATATATAGTTCTTTATGTATTACCAGATGTATCATTGATGAATATATTCTCTCATACAGTGGGTTCTTTTTCATTTTGTTGTTGGTTTCTTTTGTTGTGCAGAAGTTTTTTAGTTTGATGTAGTACCATTTGTTTATTTTTTCCTTTATTTCCCTTGCTCCAGGAAACATAATGGTAACAATATTGCTATAAGAGATATCTGAGATTTTACTGACTGCTTTCTCCTAGGATTTTTATCATTATGTGACTTACATTTAAGTCTTTTATCCATTTGGATTTATTTTTCTGTATGCTGTAAGTTGGTGGTTTAGTTTCTTTCTTTCTTTCTTTTTTTTTGCATGTACCTGTCCAATTTAACTGACATTATTTATTGAAGAGACTGCCTTTATTCCATTGTATGCTCTCACTTCCTTTGTCAGATACTGATTGATCATATAGGTGTGGGTTGATTTCTTGGCTCTCGGTTCTGTTCCATTGATTTGTATGTCTGTCTTTATGCCAGTACAAGGCTGTTTTGATTTTAATGGCCTTGTAGTATAGTTTGATATCTGGTGTAGTATGGTGGTCCCTGTAACTTTGTTCTTTTTTTTTTTTTCAAGATTGTTGAGGCTGTTCAGGATCTTTTTTGGTTCTGTATATATTTTTGGACTATTTATTCTAGATCTGTGAAATCTGCCATTGGTATTTTTTTAAATTCCCACCCAAGGGCATTTTTTTCATTGCTTTTAAAGAGAGAGGAAGGGGAAGTGAGAGAGAGAGAGAGAGAGAGAGAGAGAGAGAGATCATTGTAAGAGAGAAATATTGATCGGTTACCTCTTGAATGTGACCTGACCAGGGATCAAACCTGAAACCTCGACTGGAAATTGAAACCATTACCTTTTGGTCTACAGAACGATGCTCCAACCAACTGAGCCTCACTGGTCAGGGCATGCCATTGATATTTTAATAGGAATTGCATTGAATCTATAGATTGCTTTTGGTGTTATGGACATTTTAATGATGCCAGTTCTTCCAATCTATGAATGCAGAATATGCTTCCACTTGATTGTATCTTCCTCAATTTCTTTCTTCAGTGTCCTATAGTTTTCCAAGTACAAGTTCTTACCTTCTTGGTTAAATTTATTCCTAGGTAATTTATTATTATTATTTTTTTGTTTCAAGAGCAAATGGGATTGTTTTCTTAGCTTCCCTTTCTGATAGTTCATTATTGGTGTATAGAAATGCCACTCATTTCTGAATATCCAGAACAAGACAGGGATGTCCACTTTCACCACTCTTAGTCAATATAGTACTGGAAGTCCTAGCTACAGCAATCAGGCAGGAAGAAATAAAAGGCATCCAAATTAAAAAGGAGTAGGTAAAACCATCACTATTCACAAGTGGCATGTTATTGTAACATAGAAAGCCCTTAAGACTCCACCAAAAAGCTACTAGAGCTAAAAAATGAATTCAGCAAAGTATCAGGATACAAAACCCACAGGCTTTTGAGTCAGACAGATGAATCTGAATTTGAACAATGGCTATGACATAAATTAGCCATGACCATAGTCAAATCATTTTATTTCTCTGAACTATAGGCTTCTCACTTGTAAAATGAGATTAACACTACATATCTTTAGGTTGCTTTGTATTTTAAATGAAGAACATAAAGTTCAGAGCATAGTGCTTGACACCTGGTAAATGCATAGCAAATGCACATTTCACTTTTCTCTTTGGATCTATAAGCTTCAGATTCATTTACTTCTATTTTTATGCTTCTGCCTATCAAAATTCAGTATCACCTTGGACTTGTTCTTGATTTCTTTTCTTTAATGATTCGTTTTCCTATTTTACTCTAATTACTAAATTTATGATATTTGTATTGGTGTTTCAGTTTTCTCTTGGACACACAAAACCTAGGATTTCTCATTACCTTCAGAAGATTTTACTTGAATGTTAATTTTCTAGCTAAAATTAAATGTATAAAAGAATTAGTTTCCTTCCTTGTGTCTATCACCACATGCAGCAATACAGTTATCCCGGTTTTGTACCTGAAAAGATTGGCTTTCATACCCTGTCGCGAATTCTGGCCAGCAGAATTTGTATAGCTATGACTGATGTGTGAATAAACTCACACAGAAACACTGGACTAGAGGAATCCGGGACTACATAACCCCTCCCTCATGATATGGGAGAGGCCCTGAGCCTTGTGTCAATGGGTTTTTATTGTTGTTTTAGGGGAGATTACATCAGAATGGTCTTCATTAACTATGCATAGATTGTAGATTCGAGTTAGGCAGTAGATGGTCCAGGAAAGTACATCAAAAGAAGAGATATGCAAATGACAGGACAACAAGTTTGGGCTGAACTCAAAGGAACTATAAACACGAGCCTAAGGGAACTAGGCATGCATCAGCATAAGTTCTTTTGGTCCAGGGGGAAGGGAAGTCTTAGTAAGAACAAGTTCTTTTGATCCAGGGGGAAGGGAAGTCTTAGCATCCTGATCTCCCACAGGAAATTCCGCCATCACACACGTGGGTCCTGCTTGCCATCTTTATGTTCCATGAGAGTCTGTGCTCTCTTAGACATGAAACATTAGAGCTACACTTCCCACTGTGAGATGTACAAAATCCCTTTAATACTCAATCTAATTTCAGGCAGTGGACTACTTCCAGGACAATAATTTTGTTTTTAAAATGAGTTATACACTCTTATCTTTAAGTATTTGTGAACAAATTCATTGTCCCTTTGTTTAGTGCTTGCTCTTCCAGGTATCAGTTACAAAATGAAAGATTGGTGGTTACTCCAGCTAAAAATGTATTTGATTCTACCCTGGCTGGTGTAGCTCAGTGGACTGAGAGCAGGCTGCGAATCAAAGGGTCACCAGTTTGATTCCCAGTCAGGGCACGTGCCTGGGTTGCAGGCCAGGTCCCCAGAAGGGCCACATGAGGTGCAACCACACATTGATTTTTCTCCCCATCTCTTTCTTGCTCCATTCCCTTCTGTCTAAAAAGAAATAAATAAAATCTTAAAAAAAATAAAAATGTTAAAAATAAATAAATAAATAAAAATGTGTTTGATTCTGTGATGCCTAGAGATATTGCACCCTTTTCTAGAGGCCACACGGCTGGTCCATAGCAGACTCAGGAGGAGAGGATATACCTACTGGCTCAAAGACCAGTGTGGTTTCCCATATGCCCATTTAACAACAGGGCCGAAATGCCATGGGCTGCCATCTTTCCTATTACTTTCCCATATTAAAAAATCAGGAGACATAATGAATTATTTTCACTTTTCTTGCCACCACTCCAAATATCTAAGAACAGAGAAGAAACATGGTGTTTAGATTGCTGATATAGTTTAGTAAGCTCTATGAATCTGCATTAAAAGGGAAGGTAGTAGAGAAAAATAAATGACAAAAAAGAGGTAAATAAAGGAGTTCAAATGTCTTCTTCAGAAAAGCAGGAAGGGTTGTTCATTGTAAATCCTTGACCTCCAAGGAACTCACCACTATTGAATTAAGTTATTAGAACATAAGCCTTTCAATAATGTTGACAAGGTTGACCTTTGCTGTCTTATCTCCTGTTTATTGTAAATACATGTTACATAGGTCATAGAAAAGTGCAAGTTTGTGTTTTTAAAATGGGGAGATTCCATGTGGTTTTGCTGCTCTTGGGGTGTGAACACAAATGTGAGGAATGTTCTCACGAAACTCTGTGTTAATCATTCTCAACATGACAAATGAACAAGAAAGGGCCCTTGGGCATTCACAGGAAAGGCAGGATGAGGGAAGGAAGTAGCAGATGACTATTAACTCCTAAAAAACTGATTAGCACAGTTAAGTCCTATAAAATGGCAGATTGTAAAGGCAATTGGGAAAGTAGATAAATAAAAAGCAGAAACCAATGATTAATTCTTCTATTTTGAAGCCAACTATTACTTGGTTCTATCTCTTCTTCTGGGAAGTTCTGTTTCAAGGGTAAACCCTGAAGTTTCTCTTGTATAAGGTTTTAGTTTCAGAGAAGTGGCTGGGACATTAGGTTATTCTTTTTGGGCTGGCACGGGCTTTCCTCTACACCAGGGCAACACATTTACAAATGATCCACACAGAGATATCCCCAACTGGTTATGTTCTGTTCCCCATAGGTCAGGGGTAAGATGCTCCCTTCATGCTTTCTTCCCCACACAAGATGTCCAAATGTTCCTTCTGTTCAGGAGCTAGGAGGTTTCCAGAACTGTTGAACTGTGGGATGTCCTTAGGTAGATAACAGGAAGTGACTGGTCATTATTATCCCCTCCATTCTGCTTCCTGGTATTTCAGACAAAAGGTGTTCCTTCTCTCCTCAAAGACTACTGGTTTTTCTCTCCCCTCCATCTCTGTTCTATCTTGTATCTACTCCTTGCTTTCTGTCCTGTCACTCCCTAATTTATTTTTTCTATCAAACAAAGCTGGCTCTGCAAGCCTAGATTTCTAAATCTTCCTCTTATATTTAACTTTGCTTCTGTTTTGTTGTAGGCTGGAGGAGGGAAACTAGCTCTTGAGTAAGAGTGAGTGAAAGTGAAATGCATAGAAAGTAATCATACTATTTTGAGTTGACAATCTACAACACCTATGCAGATGATAAAGTTGGAGTAAATGTCTGCTTTGTCTTAAACAGGACCAGGTGCTCTGAGAAAAGAAAGCATATTTTTTGTTAGTTTTGTCTACTAGTGATATTTGCTTGTCTTGTAAGTGACATGAGCAGGTTTGAATTAGCCTTAGTAAGAAAATTGATTTGAGAGATATGACAATATCTGGTGAAATAAAAGGAAGTGAACAACTCAGTATAAAAGAGAAGGAATTCAGTTGGGCCATGGGGAGGCCCACTCCAGGCGCTGCAGGCATTCCTTGCCCACAGACTCTTTTCCTCATGTTTATGGACTGGTTTTCTCCATGGGGTGGAAAACATGACCACTCACTAACACCTAAATGTAACTGTAATTGGAAGAAAGAAACTGAGTCTTTCTTCCCTTTAGGAAAAAGAAGAAAAAAAGACAATCTAAGTAAGATATCTTTTGGCCAGAGCAGCTATAAATTGCATATTTTGACAATGAATTTATTTTTAAGTTCTAGTAGTTTGGTGGGGTAAGGTTGAAAGTGTAAGTTGGGGATGGAAGGAAGGAGTTAGCACTGATGCCATGAATATTAAACATTTCATTGTGAGACGCTGGCTTTGCAAATTCTGTGGCTGGTATGGAAAATATATATCTTCTGCCTATTGGTTAGATTATACTGTTTTATAAGAATTTATATTTATTCTTTGGAAGGGTGTGCATGTGTGTATGTGGGTTTCTACTGCTAGCTGCTAGAAATAGGAAGACTAAAAGACTAAGCAGACGGATTCTATGATAACTTCTGGTGCAGAGAATTTTAGAACCCCTGGGTAGTACTTCAGACTGAATAACTCAGACCTGTAAAAATGTACTGCAGGGAGAAGTCGGGTGCATCGTAAAGCAGAACAGTTTCCTGTCATCACGGGCATCGTTTCCCAAAAGGCAGACAGCATTACAGAGACGGACAGACCTGAAGAGAAGGGCACAAGGTTGATGATAAGGGACATCTGTGAGTGGCTTGTGAGGGGAAGCTGAGTTTGCTAACCCCAAATATGTCTTTTGAGATATTATTTGAAGCAGGTTATTGCCAAGAAATATAAGACTCAGAAAGAATCTTTGACCTTGTCCCTAATTGCTTAAAACAAATTAGAGGGAGGATCTTCTCCAGGAAGGAAGCTATTATCATACAAGACTGTCATGAGATGTGAACGAGGTATGACAGACAAGGAGGAACCTAGCAAGACTTGTTTAATCAAGTCCTCTCTGTGTCCCATAGTTAAAAATAACCCAGCCCAGCAAACATTTGTTTACCAAACATTTACTTTTCTATCTCCATGCGAATTGCCTTTCTTCCATTTGAAGTCACAAACCACAACCCCTGACCCACTTCTGCTTAGCTCAATATGGCATAAAAGCTTTAAATGCCTAATCTGTCCTAGGCCCCCATATTCTTATGGAACACTGTGTCTATATATGTAATATACTTGGTTATTGTCTCCTGTTAAACTGTCTCATGTTAATTTGATTATTAGTCCAGCTAGAAGAACAGAGAAGGGCAGAAGAAAATTTATTTTTGTGCCTTCACACTACTCTACACATTTCAAACTTCTTGGTTGCCTTTCTTTTAGATGGTGTACACAAAACATAGCAGTCAACAAATGTATCATTGTAGAAAGATACTTAGTCATAAAAAATGTCTAGATAAGAAACAAGACAATGCAGCACCAGCGTGGGCAAAGGGTACAGGGACCATCCCCACATATCCTGTGGTCCCACAGAACTTCACAGCCCAGCAGACACCAACTTCACCAGGTATATGGAGGGAATGGCCCCGAGTGGGTTTCAGCAAGTCTGAGGAACCACCTGCCGCCTTCCTTTGCCATTATGTATACCCCTTCCTTTTGTGTGAGTCAAAGACGTATTAATACTTACATTTCAACAAGGCATGTTTAAGCACATTTAACTTAACAGTATACATTTGACCAAAAAGAAGTCATCTGAAACATAATCAAATTATTCATACTTCTGGATGATTGTCTTTTTATAGTCCCTAGACTAGACAACTTTTACACATGATGTTGCAAAACACTTCAGTAGATGCCATATTAATTATTTAGTTTAGTTTTCTCCATTTTTATGTTGCAATTTCCTTAGTTACCCCATTCCTTCTGTAATAACTGATACAGCTGTTCAACCTTTTGTCAGAGTACTTTGTGGAATTAAAGAATGGGCAGTACGGGAAATGAGTCTTGAAACAGTAACTCTCTTATAACAGTGCCTAGAGAGCTATAAGCTATTGAAGTGAGTATGTCCTGGAAGACAGGAGGGGACCAGCACTGATGTGAAGCTTTCTTATGGAGGAGCTGGGAGTATCGAAGCGGACCACAGTATGACCTGTGATGTAATGGCTGTGTGGATAACACAGAAAGAGATATGAGATGATCTCATTACACATAGACATAGATAACAAGAAATTGGAATGGAAATGGACACTTGGAGTACATATAATAAAATTCAAAGGCAGGTTGCAAAATCTCAGGGCAGGTTCTTACTGGTTCAACTTGGGTAAGATGCTAAGATCCAGACCAATACCCAATACCCAGTTAATGCAAGGGTAAGGCATTAGTTTGGCCACTCCCTTAGACATATGGACAGGGAAGAGCGAGCAATTTTCAAAATGAGATAAGAAATAGAAGGTCAATTCCACAGTAATACACTGGAGGCTACTTCTTCTACTAAGCATGAACACTAAGTGTATTATCATTTTTGGCAAAGTTGACTTTTCCACATACTTTTCTTCTCTATCATAAATATGGATTATAGAAGTCAGATAAGAGGAAATTAATTTATTACATGGTGTATTCTCTGTTTTTCATGACTTTTAGTGCGAGACTCGAACACTCACTCCTCAAGAGAAAAAATGAATAAAAGCCCTCTGACAGTCCCAAAAATAAAAAAGAAGACAGAAATGGAAAAATGGCTTTTTTGGCATATCAGGATGATGCTCTAACCAACTGAGATACCCGGCCAGGGCTGAAAAATGGCTTTATTGATTCCAAGAAGTTTTGAAGTTTTTATAGGCTATATAACTGAATAGAAAAAAAATTGAGAAAACAAAGAAATTAAAACCAGAAATCATTAGCTAGAAATTTTGCCCACTGAAAATTAATAAGCAACAGCATAAATCACTTATTTTATTTGGATGTTATTGAGGTATAATTGACAAATAAAAATATATAAATTTAAGGTATAGATGTGATGCTTTACATAGGTATAAATTATAAAATGATTAGCATAATTAAGCAAATTAAAACATTCATCACCATACATGGTTACCATTTGGGGGTGGGGGTTGGGGAGAACATTTAAGATCTACTCTCATAGCAAATTTTAAGTATAAAGTAAATATTATTAACTATATTCACTATGCTGTAATTAGATTCCCAGAAATTATTCTTCTGATAACTGGAAGTTTATACCCTTTCACCAACCTATCCCCATTTTCTCCACTTGCTAGCTCCTGGTAACCACTGTTCTACTTTCTGGTTCTATGAGTTCAGTGTTTTTAAATTTCACATATAAGTGAATGATACAGTATTTATCTTTCTCTGTCTGACCTATTTCACTTAGTATAATGTCCTTGAGGTTTATCCATGTTGACATAAATGGCAGGATTTCTTCTTTTTTTATGGTCAAATAATATTCCACTGTATATACAATATATAAAAAATATACATATATAAAACTATTACATCTGCACTTTAAATATATACAGTTTTTATTTGTTAATTACACATTAAAAAGCCAGAATAAAAGAAGTTATTTATGTTGTTGTATATTAATCTTCAGTGGCCATATTTTTTAGTTGGTGATTTTCTGGTTTCAATTTCTTTGTTTTCTCAATTTTCTTCTTTCTATCAGGTTATACAAGATAATTATAAAAACTTTAATTTTTTTGGAATCAAAAAGCCATCTTTTAATCTCTGTCTTCTTTCTGATTTTCCTGGACTTGCCAGAGGGCTTTTATTAATTTCTCCTTTTGAGGAGTGAGAGTTCCAGTCTGACCTCACACTTAAACATTAAAAGATGTGAAACACAGAGCCCATATCATGATATATACATGTATATACACATATATATGTATGTACACACACACGTACAGAGGCACTATATTTTCTTTCCCCACTTATCTGTTGATGGACACCAGGCTGTTTCCATATCTTAGCTGTTGTGACTAATGCTACAACATGTCAGCGCAGGTGTCTCTCTGAGATCTTGATTTCATATCCTTTGGACAAATACCCTCTAGTGGGATTGCTGGATCGTATGATAGCTCTATTTTTAGTTTTTTGAGTAATATCCGTACTGCTTTTCATAATGACTGTACCAATTTACATTCCCACAAACAGGGTAAAAGTGTTCCCTTTTTTCCACACACTCGGCAATACTTATCACTTGTTTTCTGATAATAGCCGTCCTAACAGGTATGAAGGGATATATTATTATGGCTTTTATTTCATTTGTCTGGTGATTAGTGATGTTCAGAACCTTTTCATGTACCTGTTGGCCATTTGGTCTTTGGAAAAATGTCAGTTTAGGTTGCCTATGTTTTAACCAGTTTCTTTGTTCTTTTGCTATTGAGTTGTAAGAATTCCTTATGTATTTTGAATATTAACCCCTTGTCAGATATATGATTTGTAAATATTTTCTCCCATTTCATAAGTTGCTTTTTAAATTTTGTTGGCTTTTTCCTTCACTGTACATAAGGTTATTTATTTTGTTTTTTTTGCCTATACTTTTGGTGCTATAGCCAAGAAACACTGAAAGGCCAGTGTCAAGGAGTTTCTTTTTTTTTTTTTTTCAGGAGTTTTATGGTTTCAGGTCTTATGTTTAAGTTTTTAATCCATTTTGAGTCTATTTTTGTATATGGTGTGAGATAAGGGCCAATTTTATTCTACATGTAGATATCCAGCTTTCCCAACATCTTTTATTGAAGAGACTATCCTTTCTCCTTTGTATGTTTGTGACACCTTTGCCATAGGTTAGTTTACCATATAGGCATGGGTTTTCTTCTGGGATCCTACACTGTTTTGATTACTATAGTTTTGTAATATAGTTTTGTAAAATCAGAAATGTGATGCCTCCAGCTTTGTTCTCTGTTCTCAAGATGCTTTGACTACTTGGAGTCTTTTGTGATTTCAGATGAATTTTAGGATCTTTTTCTGTAAAAGATGCCATATTTTTATCATTAAATGGTAGAGGACTGGATGGGTTTATGGATGCCTGGACCACTTTGGGAAGGCTTGTTAAAAATTTGACAGCATTTTTTAAAAATATTTTATTTATTTTTAGAGAGAGGGGAAGGGAGGGAGAAAGAGAGGGAGAGAAACATCAATGTGTGGTTGCCTCTCATGCGGCCCCCACTGGGGACCTGGCCTGCAACCCAGGCATGTGCCCTGACTGGGAATCGAACCGGCGACCCTTTGGTTCTCAGCCCGTGCTCAATTCACTGAACTACACCAGCCAGGGCTGACAGCATTTTTAAATATAGCAATGTTCTAAAGTTATAACTGGCTAACAGTAACTCTTAGAAGAGGCTACCAATATAGGAAACAGGAGAAACTATGGTTATACAGTGCTCTTTCTAAGGCTGAGTGAAAGGGCCTGAAAACTGCACCACTGCAAAATCTAAGAGATATTGCCCATGGTCATCAGGAAGAGCCACCAGTTTGGTGGTAGCTTCTTTTTAGTGTAATTGAAATCAACAAAGGAGAGCAGTATTTGACTTTTGTCTTGGATAATTAGCACAGACTTGCAGTCTCCCTCAATATTCTTCCAAATCCATAAAACCAATTCAGATTCTGTAGCATTTACCCAAGGCTCCACTCTTGTTCAATATGTTGCTGATCTTTCACTTTGGAGGCAGACTTAGCAGGGTGCTCTTCTGGACAAGCTCATTCTTCTCAAGGCAGTAACTGAATGAGGTCATAAAGACTATTGATCTGCAATTCAATGTGTGCAAACAACTGTTGCCTACTTAGAACATGAGATATCTCAGGACATTCAAAAGTTCACCCTAAAACACCTTGAGTCAATTTTGTCCGTCTCTCCCCTCAGACAAAACAACAGTTATATAACTTTTAGGGGGAAGCTGGCTGTTGCTGCCAGTGGACTCCCAATTTTGCTGTTCTTCCTGAACCTCTATATGCCCTCATCCCACATGGCACCCCAGAGCATGTTTCGTGGCCCTCATAGGCATTGAGGATCTTTGAAGCCTTAAATTGACATTGTCCACACCCTCAGCTCTAATCAAATTTTACCTAATTTGAAGTGATTACCTAAGTTTGACAAATCTTTCCACCTATATTGCCATAAAAATAATGGGCTGACAAAGCTGATAAACATACAGCTGAATGTGGATCCCCCAATCCTTTTTTCTACCCAATGTATAAACCTGCCTTTATCACTGACTGCTATTATTAATGATCAAGCAAAGCTCTACAATCTGAAAGAAAGACAAAATGAAACAAAAGGGTGCCAAATAGTTATCAGAAAGATTACACACTGGACATGTTAAAGAGAAGACCACAAACCCAAAATGGCATCCCTTTTGCTAAAAGGCCATGATACAAACCTTCAGTTAATACCTGACCCAAATGCAGTTTCAACCTCTCCCAGAAACACAATTTTAATCACCAGTCTAGAATTTTCTGGTCAAGCATTAGTGAAATAATCTTTTGTGTGGGCCTTCTAATCCCCCCTAGAAAGAAGAGGCAATTTGCATGACAAAAACCGTTTTATTCTCTTTCCCCCAAACAATCTTTTTTCCTCTCCCCTCCCCTCCCCTCCTCTCCTTTCCTCTTCTCTCCTTCTTTTCCCTTCCCTTCCCTTCCCTTCCTTTCTTTTCCCTTCCCTTCCCTTTCTTTTCTTTTTTTTCATTTTTCCTTTTCTTCTTAAATAGCTTCCTTGTCCCACCCTTCCTCCTATAAAAAAGCTTCCACTTTATACAACACTCATAGTGCTCTTCTAGTCACTATTTGGGATATGGCCCAATTCATGAATGACTTGATAAAGCCAATTAGATCTTCAAATTTATTTGAATGAATTTTGTTTTTTAACAGGTGAAGAGTTTCTGTAGCCCCTTTTCTTTTGACCTTTGGCTTGCATTTATCTCCCATCAAATGAGACATATGTGTAGGTAGGGGATAATAAAAGGAATTAATATAGTTGATTCTGCCCTAGCACCCACAAGATTTCTGACCAAATTACTTCCCAGTACACTAATAAAACTCTCACTAAATTTATGGAGGAAACCAACATACCACAGGAACTCCTCTAAGGTCCATACTGCTATGTATCGTACCTCAAATGAGTTTTACATATTTGCCTCCAGCCTTTGACTATTCGCAGCTTTTGGTGATTGTCTGCATGCTTAGTAGATGGACTGGATGCTATCCAACTCCTGTTACCGCTGATACCACAACAGTGATAAAGAAATTAACAACAGATTGTTCTTCATTTTGGCATTCCTTTATGGACTGAATCAGGCCAAGAAATCAATTTTACATCAGAAATAAACTACTTGCATGTAAAAACTCTGGGGTACTCATCAAAATTCATACTCCATAACATCCTCTAATGGAATGCATAAATTTAGAAATGAAACAGATTTTAGGGAAAATATCTATCAAGAAACTGGACTTACATGAATGAAAGCATTTCCCCCAGCTTTATAGAAATCCAGAATACCCCAAATAGTAGAGATGGATTAATCCCTTTTGAAAGAGTATTTGGTCATCCCTTGCCTACTGACATATTTAAACTTTCTACTCCTGGATTGAGTGAACATTATGGGGACTAAATGGGACAGCTTGTTGCTATAACCAGTCATATACAAGAGCTAACTAGTACACTTGAAGCACATCATGAACAGATAAAAAAGCCATGACCCCCATTGACTGACAAGCCTTGCCATTCCCTTCCACCAGAAGATGAGGAATATACCTCAGGTCTGTGGAAAAAGGCAGTCACTGTCACCTCACTGTAAAGGCTCTTATGAAGTACCACCAACCATCTATACTACCATCAAAATAAAAGATAGAGTCTCCTGGGTTCACATGAGTCTCTCCAAACTAGGCCCAGATCATCCCTCCCAGGACACTGGGAAGACTATCCCTACAGATGACTTTAAATCTTCAGGTTCTGGAAGTAGATGACCTCAGGAAACGGCTTTTTCCAAGATCATGGATTACAGACCTTCACTTTCACCTACATTCTTCCTCTTAAGTCTCTCTACTATCCCCTCCCCCAAAGAAAACAAACAGATGAAAACCCAGTTCTTACTATTCTAATTCCACATGCAACATTAGGGAGAAAAAATAAACTAACAGGCCAGTCAAAGCCTTCCATCTCTCTGCCATTTTATTTTTTGGTATGATTATCTAAATTCATATTCTAGCTTATCAATCATTCACCCATGCTACAGATAGCTACCGAATGGCAGTTAATAAGCCAGGCACATTCTAGGTCTTAGGAATGGTGAAGGCATCATCCTTCCTTTAGGGAGTTCCAAATTTATGAAAAAGAGATACATAAATAAGGACTACACAATACAATATGCTATGAAAGGCATTGGGGGCATATCAAACAGAAAAAAAAAAGGCTGAATTTACTTTGAGAAGTGAAAGATTCCAGAGGAGGTGACATCTGATTAGGTTTTGAGAAATGTGCTAGTGTTTGCAAAGAGGGAAGAGTGGGGGTACCGTATGGAGGAGAAGCCAGATAGTCTGTGCATGCAATGACTACGAGATTTGTGTGTTTGTGAAGAGCACGAGCTTGGCTAGAAGGGTCAGTGGATCATGTGTGCACCATGCTAAGCAGTTTGGGGATCTTCCTGATGGCAAACTAGCCATCTAGTTTTTAATTAAGGGAGACACAGAATCAGATTTGGATTTAAAAAAGGTAAACTTACATGCGGGTAGGTTTGCATTTAGGAGGCACTTGTCTGAAGGAAACCAGTTTTAGGAAATTATTTTAATAGTTTTACATGAGAAATAATAAGGAGCTGAATCACAGCAATAAGCCCCAGAAACAATGGAAAATTAAGGAGTTTGATTTTACGAGTCATTTTATTGGAGCTCAGCCAGACACATTAATTTCTAAAGCTGATAACAATCAAAATTGTTATCTCTGGTGATTCTCTCACTGTGTATATACCAAACAATTTGAATTGAACTTTAGTTCATCTTCTAGCAAACTTGGTCATTATTCCTGTAAAATGCTTTTGTTTCTTTGTTTTTGTTTTCCTTCACTCTTGGGGAGCATGCTTGCTACTCTAACACTCTGTGAGATCTAAGCTACTGGTAAAACTGTGCCCAAGAAAATGGCTGGAACTATTAGAAGTTTTTAACATTTGGGTGGCTTCACCACCATTCAGGGGATTTTTATTGTGGTGAAATTTACCTGTATGCTGCGGAGGTGGAGAGATTACACATTTGCGAAAACTCATAGAATTGTACACTATAAAGAGTATGCTTTACTATATATCAATTATAAAAGTATCAATCAGAATGTTGGGAGAGCCTCAGATATTTGGAGAACCGAGACTAATTTAACTGGACCACAAATGTATGCCATAACTTCACTGAAGAGACCAGGAATAAAGTGAGCTTACTTAAAGAACCGTGGAAAACAGTATTTTAATTGGATAATAAGTCTAAAGACAAAAAAGAACTATTCAAAAACACAGTACTCAGGCTGGTAAATTTGTTTCTTACAGCCATTTGTGATAGCAAATCTGAAACTACCCTGCTTGTATACTGCATGTGAACAAAGAAATAAATATATTGTAGAGAATAGGAACCAGATTTTTCACTGTCAGAGAAAGAAATTATAAATGAGTTAGAGAGGGCAGGGAAAGGCTAAAATGAACCCTGTGATGATGGATTAGAGTTGGTGACATCATTTATTTTAACAGCTCTACAGACTTTTGAGTACAGAAATGAACACAGATATGTGTGCATACATGGGGTAGTAGACATACATGTATTTCTTAGGTCTGTCTACTAAGTGGGTCTAGAAAGACTGACACTTCAGTAGCAACAAACACATATAATGTATAAATCTTGGTTTTTATATACCATGCTCCAATGAAAGGAACCACAACCCCTTGGGGAAATGGCTGAGTCTAGGTCTAGGGCAAGGAAAATACAAGATTCTGAAGCATCTTATAGTGATGAAAAGTAAGGCAATGCTAAAAATAACAGAGAAAAATCCCCCCCCCCAAAGAGGATAGAGGCATTTCAAAAGGTCATAGGAGCCAATATAAAATAGCTGGAATGCCTAAAGCTGGAACAATTTGAGCATCATAATAAATAAAAATAGTATGGAGCTATAACCTAGAGAAGTAAAATAAACATGCTTAAGTCCATATTTAGATAAATAAATAATTGAGTTCATAAATAATGAAAACTATATGAAGAAGAAGGGATAAGTGTTCCTTATAGATTAATTTCAATTAATAAATACAAAAGATATGAGGGAAATAGAAAATCACCATTAGAACACTGCAGTAATAATTGCTACAGGCAAGATCCACTAGTGAATGCTAGTATTAGTAAACACAACTTTAAAAAGAAAGAGCTATTTGCATAGCCTCCACATATTTCCTTCAAATATTTGTTAGTATACTGATGTGGTTGTAATAACACCCACAAATTATTTCAAGTTGTTCTCGTCAATGAGTAGAATTGGTTTCCCTCTACTTTTTTTAAAATTATTTTATTGTTGTTCACTTACAGTTGTCTGCATTTACCCCCCACCCCCAACCCCAGGCAAACCCACCTCCCTCCCTTGCTTCCACCCTCCCCCTTGGTTTTGTCCAGGTGTCCTTTATAGCAGTTCCTGAATACCCTTGTCCCCATTATCCCCTTCCCCCTCCCCTCTGGTTATTGCCAGATTGTTCTAAATTTCAATGTCTCTGGTTATGATTTGTTTCTCTGGTTGTATTTTGCTTGCTTACCTCACAAGCATCTTGGCTGTAGCTGATCTGAGTTCCCCGGTAACTGATCTGGCCTTGGTGCCTTCTC
>PVJI01005626.1:0-94491 GCA_004026765.1 Micronycteris hirsuta
AGGAGCACAGTTTGACTCCTCCATAGGGGCTTTCAGATGTTAGTCACTATATTGGTTTCAGCAAGTCAGCCTGTTACATGGATTAGAATAACTGAACAGCCTTACTTCACTAGAATGGGTTTATTTTAAAATCATTCTACTCTTAAGAATTCTAAATGTATGTATTCAGTTCCAAACTGTTTCTGTGATTAGTTTCTAACCATACCTATTTTTTGGAAATAAACAGAAAAACTCCATTATTTCTCCATTTAAACATTTTAAGACAATTACATTTTATGCTATTTTCTCTTCTACAAAAATACTCTCAGATAGATCATTTGTTGCCTATCTGGCTACAATGAACAAATCTCATTCTTCCCCCAGAAAAGCAGAAATTGGGAAACCACTTTTAAAACTTCCCCCTTTCTGAGGTCAACCTATATTTTTCTTATAACTCCAACAGTCTTTTTTGGTGATTTTGCATCCAGTCAATCTCAGACCCTTGGACAATTTCATGGACTCTACTATCCCCTAGCATGAATTAGAACATCGCTGGTGGACCAAGCACACGCCTAGATATTAGTTTGTTGCCCAGTCCTTTTTCCACAGTGGGTATCCATCACCTTTGTGGAGTGGATCATTCCTGGGCTGCTGGACTTGTATCAGCCCTCATGTGAGTGGTATCGTTTCACCAGGTCTTTCCTGCATGCATTTTGTCCTTTATTTCTTCCAATCATTATCTGAAGATATTACTGCTCCCATTAAATAAGAAAATGATAAAGAGTATAGCACAGAACCAGGCTTACAGTAAGCCCTTAATAAAGGTACTTCCCCTTTCTTTTCTCCATTCTAAACCAAAGTGTAGAGCAGTTTAGTAATTCCCTAACCGTGTAATGTGAGACTCAACATCAGTTCTTCAGATTTTAAAGCCTGTTTCCACTAGGGTTTTTTAAAGTCTTTGAATTATTCTCTTCAATGAAGAGCATGTAGAACTCAATGTCTAAAACAGGTGATGGTGGCATTTAAGAGTAAATAATATGTAGATTATGAATTAAGTTTATAACATTTACTTATTCCAAAATTATTAGGAACAAAGCTTCTTTGATGTTGAACACAAATTTCGAGTTTATAGTTATAAACACCATTTACAGTCATATTTCAGTATATCAAATTAATTTTCTGGGGATTTAAACAAGAACCTGTAAACATTTCTAACAGTTCACCTTTTAATCTGAGGATACTCTTCAATTAAAGTTAGATTCAGTAGCTTCAAAACAAAATAGCAGGACTATTGTTTCCAAGTTCAGTTATTAAGACTACAAAGGGCTCACATTCCCTATCCCTGAGAAATGGGAGGGGTTGGAGTGTTTTTTAGTAAGACTGCTGGTCTTCAAATATTAACTCTAAGAGTTGACCTTGGGCAAATTACTTAAACTTTCTGAACTTCCATTTCCTTAGCAGTAAAATGAGCACATTGTTAGGGCTCTATAGACATTAGCTGTTATATTAGGATGAACTTGTTCCCCAAGCAGATCTATCTGAATCTTTCTGGGCATTATTAGAGTAGCATTAAGAACTAGAGTAAGGTATTTTATATCCAATTTTATAAGTACAAACATTCACTAAGTTGAAATTTCAAAAAAGCCAGTTCTGAGCTCTATACCTCCTAATCTACGACACATTTACTGAAGCATCTATTCCAAAATTGAGGTAAAAATCAAAATGCAAAAGAGTAGTGAAAGTAGACATCCCTGTCTTGTTCCCAGTCCTAAAGGGAACACTTGTAGTCTTTGCCTATTGAGTCTGATGCTGGCAGTGGGTTTGCCATACATGGCCTTTATTATGTTTAGGTATGTTCCCTCCATTCCCACTTTGCTGAGAGTTTTTATCATTAATGGGTGCTGGATTTTATCAAATGCCTTTTCTACACCTATTGATATGATCATGTGGTTTTTATCCTTGATTTTATGTGGTGAATTACATTTATTGATTTGAAATGATGTACCAACCCTGTATCCCTTTAATAAATCCTACTTGATCATGGTATATGCTCTTTGATTTATTGCTATATTTGGTTTGCTAATATTTTGTTGAGAATTTTAGCATCTAGTTTATCAGGGATATTGGCCTATAATTTTCTTTTTAAAGATATTATTTATTTAGACAGAGGGGAAGGGAGGGAGAAAGAGAGGAAGAGAAACAACCATGTGTGGTTGCCTTTCACACCCCCCCCCCCCACTGGGGACCTGGCCAGTAACTCAGGCATGTGCCCTGACTGGGAATCAAACTGGAGACCCTTTGGTTTGCAGGCCTGCGCTCAATCCACTGAGCCACACCAACCAGGGCTACTTTTCTTTCTTTGTACTATCTTTATCTGGTTTTTGGAATTGGGATAATGTTGGCCCTGTAAAATGAGCTTGGGGATCTTCCCACCTCTTGAATTCTTCGGAGTATCTTGAGAAGAAGTTTTAGTTTTTCTCAGAATGTTTTGGTAAAATTACCCTGTGAAACCATCTGGTCCAGGGCTTTTTGATGGGGAAGTTTTTTGATTATTGCTTAAATTTCACTAGTAATCAGTCCACTCAGATTCTCTGATTCTTCCTGATTTTGTTTTGGAAGATTGTGTTTCTCGGAATTTATCCATCTTGTCCAGGTTGTCCAATTTCTTGGCATATAGTTGTTGATAGAATTTACTTACAATCCTTTGTATTTATTTGGCATCAGTTGTTACTTCTCCTGTTTCATTTTGATTTTATTTATTGAGGTCCTCTCTCTTTTTTCCTTGATGTGTCTGGTTAAAGGTTTGTCAACATTGTTTATCTTTTCAAAGAACCAGCTCTTGGAGTCATTGACCGTTTGTATTGATTTCTTTTAGACTCTATTTCATTTATTTCTGCTTTGATCTTCATTATTTCCTTCTTTGACTCACTTTGGGCTTTGTTATGATCAGAGGGATGCTCAATGTGATTTCAATCTCACCACTTATTCATCACAGTACTGGAAATTCTTGCCACAGCAATCAGAGAAGAAAAAGAAATAAAATGCATCCAAATTGGAAAGGAAGAAGTAAGACTGTCATTATTTGCAGATGACATGTTATTGCATATAGAGAACCCTACAGTTCCACCAAGAAACTACCAAAAATGGTAAATGACTCCAGTAAAGTAGCAGGGTACAAAATTAATATTCAGAAAACAGTTGCATTTTATATGCCAATAATGAACTATCAGAAAGGGAAATTAAGAAAACAATCCAATTCAAAATTGCTTCAAAAAGAATAAAATACCTAGGAATAAAAATAACCAAGAACATAAAAGACATGTACTCAATTATAATATTTATTATAAAGTACCAAAGAAAGAAATTGAAGGTGATATAAATAATTGGAAGCATGTACTGTGTTCTTGGGTAGGAAAAATTAACATCATTAAAGTGTGTATATAACCAAAACCAATCTATAGATTCAGTGCAATTCCTATGAAAATACCAATGACGTGTTTCACAGAACTAAAACAAATATTCCCAAAATTTATATCAAACCATAAAAGACCCTGAATAGCAATAGCAATCTTGAGAATGAAGAACAAAGTTAGAGAAATCATGCTACTTGATATCAAGCTACGCTATAAGGCCATAGTAATCAAAAGAACATGGTATTGGCATAAAAATAGACATATATAGATCAATGGAACAGAATAGAGAGCACAGAAATAAACCCCCACTTTTATAGTCAATTAATATTTGACAAAGGAGGAAAAAACATACAATTGGCTAAAGATACTTTATTCAACAAATGGTGTTGGGGCCAACTTCTTATGCCACACATAAGAATCAATTCACGCCCCGGATGGTGTAGCTCAGTGGATTGAGCGTGGGCTGGGAACCAGAGGGTCCAGGTTCGATTCCCAGTCAGGGCACATGCCTGGGTTGCAGGCCAGGTCCCCAGTGAGGGCCATGTGAGAGGCAACCATACATTGCTCTTTCTCTCTCCCTTCTCCTCTCTCTGAAAATAAATAAATAAAATCTTAAAAAGAAAAGAATCAATTCAAAATGGATTAAAGACTTAAATGTTAGACTTGCAAGCATAAAAATCCTAGAAGAAAACATAGGCAGTCAAATCTTGAAACCTCTTGTAGCAATATTTTTTCTGATACATCTCCTCAAACAAGGGAAACAAAAGAAAAAAATAAACAAATGGGACTGCATCAAACTAAAAGTTTTTGCACAGCAAAGGAAACCATCAACAAAATGAAAATACAACCCACTGAATGAGAGAACATATTTGCCAATACTTCTGATAAGGGGCTAATACTTCAAATTTATAACAAACTCAAATAAGCCAACACCCCCCCCCCAACAACCCAATTAAAAAATGGGCAATGGACCTGAGTAGGCACTTCTCCAAAGAGGACATATAGATGTCCAATAGACATATGAAAAGACAGTCAACATCATTAATCATTAGAGAGATGCAAATTAAAACCACAATGAGATATCACCTCACACCCATCAGAATAGCTATAATCAATAAATCAGCAAATAACAAGTACTAGTGAGGATGTGGAGAAAGGGGAACACTTCTGCACTATTGGTGGGAATGAAGACTGGTGCAGCCACTGTGGAAAGCAGTATGGAGATACCTCAAAAAATTAAAATGGAACTTCTTTATAATCCAGTGATGCCACTTCTGGGAATTTTTCCAAAGCAACCCAGAACACTAATTCAAAAAATGTAAGCACTCCTACGTTCACTGAAACTTTATTTACAATTGACAAAATTTGGAAGCAGCCCAAGTGCCCATCAGTAGATGAGTGGGTAAAACAACTATGGGACATTTACACTAGGGAACACTACTCAGCTGTAAAGAAGAAGAAAATTTTACCCTTTGTGATTACACGGATGTATCTGGAGAACATTATGCTAAGTGAAATAAGCCAGTGAGACAAAGACAATTACCTGATGATTTCACTTATATGTGGAATTTAATGAACAAACTGAACTAACTATTAAAATAGAGACAGACTCAGAGAGAGCAGTCTGACAACTCTGGAGGGCTTTGCAGGGGTGGAGGGATTGCATAAAAAGGAAAATGAACTTTTGGAAACGACAGTAGTGTGGTGCTTGTGGGTGGGGGTGAGTGGAGGTGAAGAGGATATGGAGGGGATAAATGGTAATGAGAAAAATACAAAATGAACTTAAAAAATAAAAAATGAATTAAAAAAATCAAAATGCAAGTCCACTCACATAATATATATTATGTAATAAATTGTAGTTTTTACAGTTTTATATACAGATTAATATATAAATATATCATATAGAGATATTTAAAATCAAGTGCTTTGTGGGGCACCTTGAGCACCTGTAGGGTACAGTTTCTTATCATACTATATCTTGAGGCTAGAGACTCTCCTTGTTAGTTTATAAAGGTGGCTTTCAAAATAGACATGAGCTTTTTTTTTCTTTTTGTCACTAATAGGCTACATCTATGACCTCTCTAAGCCTCTGTCCTCATGGGAAACAGAAATATTAATGGGTAGTTTAAAAAATTGTGTTGAGAAGATTAAATGAGATAATATTTATAATGTCCTTTGCGTTTCCCATAGCATAGTCAGTATTCATTAACTGATACTTATTATCATTATTGCTTTTATTTTTTTCTTAGATATATTTATGTGTTTTAAAGTGGGTAGGTTAAAAACATTATTTTAAGAAAAAATTTAGAAAGGACTTTACTACTCTGTTGCCTTTCCAGAAGCAAACATCATCAATTTTACTAGCTTAGAACTGAACTTACACAAATTAAGAGAGTCCACTGTGGGAAATTGGCTTCAATTCTATGTATGCAGATGGTTTTATAATTCAGAGTATTGAATGTGAGATAATTTGGTAGGTGAATAAAATAAGACCTTTAATGATACAATTGCTTTTTATGTGGCTACCGATTTAGCTAATTTAAAGTGTTTGGTGCCCAGTGGATTGAAGGGAGTAGAGTGCTTTATGTGAGTCTAAATAAATTTTGCTGTTATTAAAAAGCACAGGGGAAACAACCTCCAAATAGAAATAAAAAATCTTCCAAGAAGTTTACTTTTACCTGTCTACAAATAACCCTAATGGCAATAGGATCTTCTTTCTCTTACAGACCATGTTATTTTAAATATTTCACATCACCACTGGTATGCTAAAAATCAGAACTCAAAAGCAACAAGTACTCCTAAATAACAGTCTAGAAAATAATTCGATTACGACATACTTGAATATAATCAGTTTGTACAAAAACACACATTAAAATAGACAATCTGTCTCATTAATAGTCAGCAGGCATCTTGCTCAGCTGGAATTGAACTTATTTCAGACTCACACAGAAACCTCAGACTCATACAAAAATCCCAGATTACAAATATGTGGCCATAAAAAAATTAAATAGAATAAGCTAAGATAATTTTGGTGGGTGCATTTTAATATTTTTATGACATACTGTGTCACTGCCTTTTCAAATATGAGTAAATTATAATTTTACAACCACTAATTACATTGGCTCTTGCTTGATGTTTACACTTTATAATACTGTGCCTGTAGTAATCAAGATTTCCTAAATTTATATCTCATTCCCTGTATGTCTTGTTACTGCTCATGTGCTTTGGATATTATACTCATCTATTGCTTTTATTATGTGGCTGGGTACCACTCCCTTAGTCCCATAGTTTTCATCCATCTCACAGTATTTTGACCATGGTTGAAAATCCCTTTTATTCCTGTTGGCCAATCCTTGTTTTTAACCAAGTGGTACTTTCACCTTTCTGCCCACCATCCTTCTTACTCATCAAAACCAGATTGAATTTTGCTGCAGAAGAAGGATGTGTTCAATAAAGCTTTGCCAAGAAGATGGTTATTGATATGTCTTTGAAAGGCAGTTGTATTGCTCATGTACCACTGGGGACTGGAGTAGTGAGACTTAAATTGCATGTGGTACCAAGCAAAAGCAAATCGGTTTCTTTGCAACTTAAATATCTGAAATAAAGTAGCCTTGATGTCTTTCTCCCATTTAAAAAAAGAATCTTTAGTGAAAAAAAAAATGGCCCTTGGGGACAGCCTAAAGAACTAGGAAAACGCCATCTATAGGTGCACTGAAATATTTTATAGTCTTAAGAATATAATTAGAGTAAGATATAATAGAGTAAAATAATTTACAGTTGATTTTTAAGTCTTTTTAAAATTTCCATAAAGATATCTTTGCTCAACAGACTGTAGTAGCTGTCTTTCATGTTTTATTTTAAGAATATTTCACTCAAAGGCTTCACTTACTTGGGCATGAATTGTTTGATACCTAAGGAAGCAATGTATAAGCCTCTGACTGATGTAAAGTGAATGACTTCAAAACACAATAGGAACTCATTAAAGGTCTGCTGAAAACACGCACACTTATAAGGGGACAGCTGAAATGCAAGCTCATGCCCCTTTACACTATCCAATGGGAAACATGAATTTCAAAATATGCTTTTACAAATAGTATTTATAGAAATTCTGTTTTGGTGGCCCAGTCTGAGATATAAAAATGGTTTTTCTAAGGCTTCCCTGAACAGCTTTCTCATTCAAGTTGGAAAACGTTCCTGGCATTTTATATTACTTCGTAATCCCTAACTAACAAATTCCCAGCTCAAATTAGTCTGTGTTTAGTGTGAACCAATCCAAACTGTTTATTTTCAACATTAAAGATTTGTTTTCACTTTTTACTGTGCTCTTCTCTCCTACACAAAGTTTTTTTGTTAACTTAGCATTATGCATCTGCGGTTTTTTCACATAATTTTCATCATTTTTGCCATAAGAAAATAAATCTCTCTGGAGAACTTACATACCTTAATATTTTGGTCCTCTGTGCTATATACGTGGGAAGATACAAAGTATATATGCTCATGACCCGAAGGAGTTTCTCCTCTCATTGCTGTGAGCTATGTTCTTAAATTGACCCTTGCCCTCAGATTCTTCCTCTGTTATACCACATTCTAGAATGTCACCAGAAACACAAATGCAAATTTACTGGCAATGTGATATATATTTATAAATCTCCCATCAATTCCCTTTCCATATCTCAATGCATGCACACAGGAGATGTAAAAGGAACCAGCAGAGAGTAAAATCAGAGCAATTTTAGAGAGCTTACTTTGAAAGTACTCCCCCACTGATATCCATATCCATTGGCAGTGAACTGATGCCTTATTGTCTTATAGTGGTTGTGAACAACCTCTGTTTAGTCATTGGATGATGGGCAATTAAACTATCACAACACATAGGCAATCCCTAGGCTGCCAAAATTGAAAACATAAAAACAATAATAATAATTTTAAAACTTGAAGGATGTCATTGGCTACATAGTGCATGTAAGATAAATTTCATAGGTTTAGACCAAGCAAGTTACTTAAAAACAAACAGATAAAAACATAACCAACCAACAAGAATAAGAACTTCAGGAGATGGGTGTGATTTTGAGCCTGATGGAGAAAAGTCACCTTTATAAGAAGAACCTCAATATGACCAAGATACAAAAAGGAAAACCTCAGCCACTTCTCAGAGTAGAGGACCACAATTTCATCATGAGTCCTGCCTTCAGAGCATACAAGACCAGGTGGGAGTTGTGACCACCAGTAAGCCCGCTGGAGGGGAAAACTCACCAACAAAGAAGCCACAAACAAGTAAAACCCAAGATCAACAAGAGAGCCCACACAAACAGAAGAATGGGCAACCCCAGAGCATCCAGACAAGAAGATCAAAGAGACTGCACCACTGAGTCCAACAGAAGTCCACCTGATGAAAACAAGCAGGCAAAGCAGAGTACCCTGAGATGTAAGAACAAACAAAAAGAGTCGTCTAAAATGGGGAGACAGAGAAAGAACCCCCAATTGAAAGGAATGGAAGAATCCCCAGTAAAAGAGCTAAATGAAATTGAGGCAAGCAAACTATCAGATATAGAATTCAAAAAAATGGTTATAAGGATGCACAAGGAACTCCATAACAACTACAAAGAACTGAGTGGTAACTACAATAGCATGAAAAAGGAAATAGAAACTATAAACAAGAACCAGGAAGAAATGAAGAATACAATATCTGAAATAAAAAAATGCACTAGAAGGAATTACAAGCAGTCTAGATGAAGCAGAGGACCAAATCAGTGAGCTGGAAGACAAGGTAGAAAGAAATACCCACATAGAGCAACAGCATGAAAAGACTCAAAAAGTATTAGGATAGCTTAAGGGAACTTTAGGATAACATGAAATGTAACAACATTAGAATCACAGGGATACCAGGAAAAGAAGACAAGCAAGGGATAGAAAACCTGTTTGAAAAAATAATGACATAAAATTTCCCTAACTTGTAGAGGGGAAAAGCCATGCAAGTTCAGGAAGCACAGAAGGTCATGATTAAGATGAACCCAAACAGGTCCACTCCAAGACACATCATAATTAAAATGGCAAATTTTAAAGACAAAGAATCTTAACAAGAGCAAGGGAGAAACACTAACATACAAGGGAGTTCCAATAAGGCTATCAGCTGTGTTCTCAACAGAAACAGTACCAGCCAGAAGGGAATGGCAAGAAATATTCCAAGTAATGAAAAACAAAGGCCTGCAACCAAAACTACTTTACCCAGCAAAGCTCTCATTTAAAATGGAAGGTGAAATAAGGAGTTTCTCAGAGAAAACAAGGCTAAAAGAATATCTCTACCAAATCAGCATTGCAAGATATGCTAAAAGGACTGCTTTAAGAAGATGAAGGTATAGAGTGAGACATAGAGGAACAAAGGTACAAAATGAAAAATGGCAATGAATAAGTAACTATCAATAATAACCTTAAATATAAATGGATTAAACACTAATTAAATGACATAGGGTAGCTGAATGGATAAGAAAACATGACCCACACATATGCTGTCTACAAGAGACCCACCTCAGAACAATAGACTTACACAGACTAAAAGGGAAGGGTCAGAAAAAAATATTCCAGGCAAATGGACAGGAAAAAATAGCTGGGGTAGCAACACGTACATTAGAAAAAATGAATTTCGAAACAAAGTCCACAAAAAAAGACAAAGAAGGCCATTTCATAATTCTAAAGGGAAGAACCCATCAGGAAGCTATAAACATTGTAAACATATATATGCACCCAACATAAGAGCACCAAAATATATAAGGAAAATCTTGGAGGACTTCAAGAAAAATATATACAACAATACACTTGTACTAGGGGATTTTAATACCCCACTGTCAACAATAGACAGACCTTCCAAAAACAAAAAAATCAACAAAGACATCGTGGCAATGAATAACACTCTAGATCAAAGGGTTTAACTGATATATACAGGACCCTTCACCCCAAAGAAGCAAAATATACATTCTTTTCAAATGCACATGGAACATTTTCAAAGAAAGACTACGTGATAGGACACAAAACAAGCCTCAACAAATTCAAAAAGATTGAAATCATATCAAGCATTTTCTCAGATCGCATGGCTTGAAACTAGAAACCAACCTCAGGAAAAAAAAAACTCTAAAGTAGTCAAATACAAGCAGACCGAATATTGTGTTATTAAACAATGAATGGGTAAAAAATTTGATTAAGGAAGAGATCAAGAAGTTTCTGGAAACAAATGAAAATGAACTCACAACAATCCAAAACCTATGGGACATAGCTAAGGCAGTTCTGGGAGGAAAGTTCATAGCAATACAGACCTACTAAGAAAAGAAAAATTTCAAATAAATGACCTAACCCTACATCTACAAAATCTAGAGGAACAACGAATAAACCCCAGAGCAAGCAGAAGGAAGGAAATAGTCAAGATCATAGCAGAATTAAACAACGTAGAGACTAAGCGAATAATCCAAAGGATCAATAAATCCAGGAGCTGGTTCTTTGAAAAGATAGACAAAATCAATAAGCCTTTAACCAAACTCATCAAGAAAAAAAGGGAGAGGACCAAATAAATAAAATCAGAAACAAAAGGGGGAAATTACAACCGATACCACAGAAATACAAAGGATTGTAAGAAATTACTACAAAGAACTACATGCCAAGAAACTTGAAAGTCTAGATGAATTGGGTAAATTTCTAGAAACATATAATCTTCCAAAACTCAGTTAAAAAGAAGCAGAAATTCTGAATAGACTGATATCACCTAGTGAAATTGAAGCAGTAATCAGAAAACTCCCAGCACAAAAGCCCTGGGCTGGACAGATTCACAGGAGAATTTTATCAAACATTTAGAGAAGAGCTAACCACGATTTTTCTCAAACAAATCCAAAAAATCCAAGAAGAGGGAAGACTCCCAGACTCTTTTTATGAGGCCAGTATTTGTCTAATTCCAAAACCAGATAAAGACACAACAAAGAAAGAAAACTATAGGCCAATATTGTTGATGAATATAGATGCTAAAATCCTCAACAAAATATTGGCAAATCTCATCCAGCAATACATTAAAAAGATCAAACACCATGATCAAGTGGGACTCATCCCAGGGATGCAAGAATGGTACCATATACACAAATCAATAAATGTAATACACCACATAAATAACACAAAAGAGAAAAGCCACCTGATCATATCAATAGATGCTGAAAAAGCATTTGATAAAGTACAGCACTCATTTGTGATAAAAACACTCAGCAAAGTGGGAACAGAAGGAGCATTCCTCAACATGATAAAAGCCATATACAAGAAACATAGAGCCAACGTCATACTCAATGGGCAAAAACCAAAAGCTTTCCCCCTAAGATAAGGCACAAGACAAGGGTGTCTGCTTTCACCACTTCTATTCAACAAGTATTGGAAGTTCTAGCCACAGCGATCAGAAAACGAAAAGAAATAAAAGGCATGCAAATTGGAAAGGAGGAAGTAAAGCTGTTACTGTTTGCAGATGACAGGATAATGTACATAGAAAACCTTATAGATTCCACCAAAAAACTACTCGACCTAATAAATGAATTTATCAAAGGTATTTTTGTACACCAACAATGAAATATCAGAAACAGAAGTTAGGAAATTAATCACCTCTACTACAGCAACAAGAAAAACAAAATACTTAGGAATAAACTTAACCAAGAAGGTAAAAAACCTGTACTCAGGAAACCATATAACACTGAAGAAAGAAATTAAGGAAGAAATAAATAAATGGAAGCCTATACCATGTTGATGGATTGGAATAATTAACATTATGAAAATGTGTATAATATCCAAAGCAATTTATAGATTCAGTGCAATCCTCATCAAAATACCAGTGACGTATTTTACAAATATAGAACAAATATTTCAAAACTTTATATGGAACCATAAATGACCCCAAATACCCTTACCTATCTTGAGAAAGAAGAACAATTAGGAGGGAATCACAGTACCTGATACTAAATGATATTACAAGGCCACTGTAATCAAAACAGTCTGGTACTGACATAAGAACAGACACATAGACCAATGGAACAGACTAAAGACCCCAGAAATAAACTTATGTCAATACAGTCAGTTAATATTTGACAAAGGGGACAGGAACATAAAATGGAATAAAAATAGCCTCTTCAATAAATGGTGCTGGGAGAACTGGATAGCTACATGCAAAAAAAAAAAAATGGAACTAGACCACCAACTTATACCATACATCAAAATAAACTCAAGATGGATAAAAGACTTAAAACAGGGGTATCAAACTAATTATCACCAGGGGCCACATCGGCCTTGTGGTTGCCTTCAAATAGCTAAAATAATTTTAGGACTGTATAAATGTAACTATTCCTTAACTGTTAAGTAGTTGAAATTACATTCGACACCCCTGACTTAAAATATATGGTGTGATGCCATAAAAATCCTAGAGGAAAACATAGGCAGGACAATTTCACATATCCCAGGCAGCAATATTTTCATCAATACATCCCCTAGAGCAAGGGATATAAAGGAAAGAGTAAATAAATGAGACTACATCAACTAAAAAGCTTCTGCATGGCTAAAGAAAACATCACAAAATGGAAAGGGAACCAACCATATGGGAAAATATATTTGCCAATGATAGATTGGACAAGGGTTTGATCTCCAAAATACATAAAGAACTCATATGACTCCACACCAGGAAAACAAGCAATCCAGTTAAAAAATGGACAAAGATCCTGAATGGACAATTCTCCAAGGAGGACATACAGAGGGCCCATAGACACATGAAAAAATATTCAACATCACTTGCCATTAGAAAGATGCAAATTAAAACCACATTGAGATACTACCTCACAGTGGTGTGAATGGCCATCATTAATAAATCAACAAACAACAGGTGCTGGTGAGGTTGTGGAGAAAAGGGAACCCTAGTACACTGTTGGTGGGAATGCACACTGGTGAAGCCACTATGGAAAAAAGTATGGAATTTCCTCAAAAAATTAAAGATGGAATTGCTTTTTGATTCAGCGATCCCACTGCTAGGGCTATACCTTAAGAATCCTGAATCACCAATTCAAAAGAACCTATGTATCCCAATGTTTATAACAGCATTATTTACAATAGCCAAGTGCTAGAAATAGCCTAAGTGCCAATCAGTGAGTAGGTCAAAAAACTGTGGTACATTTACACAATGGGATACTATGCAGCAGAAAGAAAGAAGGAACTCTTACCCTTCGTGACAGCATGGATGGAACTGGATAGTATTATGCTAAGTGAAATAAGCCAGGTGGTAAAAGACAAATACCATACGATCTCACCTATAAGTGGAAACTAATCAACAAAACAAAGAAATGAGCAAAATAGAGCCAGAGACTTGGAAATAAAGGACAAACTGACAGTGACCAGAGGGGAGGGAGGAGGGAGATAATGGGGGAAAGAAAAGGAAGAGGCAAGCAATGGAGCATGAATAGAGGACTCATGGCACAGACAATGGTGGGGATTGATGGTGGAAGTTGGGGGAATGGGGTTGGGGTGAGCAAGGGATAAAAAGGTGGGACAACTATAACTGAACAAAATAAATTTTAAAAATAAACCTAAATTAAAAAGAATAAGAACTTTGGGAGAGAATTCAGAATCCATAGTTGGTACCATGTATTATTTAAAATATATAGTTTTCCACAAAAATATAACCTATTTGAAGGATTAGTAAAATATGTCTCAGGAAAAAAAAACAAGCAATAGAAGATCACTCTAATTGTCTAGAGCTGTTGGATTTAGCAGACAGAGAGTTCAAGGTGACCATTATAAATATGTGCAAAGAGCTCAAAGAAATCATGTTTAAAGAGTTAAATGAAAATATGACAATAAATCAACAAATAATCTCAGTAAGGAGATAAAATTATTTTTAAATAAACCAAATGGAATTGACATTGACAAGATCAATTAATAAAATTAAAAATGAAGTAGAGGGACTCAAAGGCAGATGGGAGATGGAAGGAAAGAGAAACCATGAACTAGAAGATAATTAGAAATGAACACAGTTAAAGGACAGAGAGAAAAGATGGAGGAAAAATGAGAAGGTCCTCAGAGACAAGTGGAATCACATCAAGTGTACTAATGTATGTGTAATTAGAGACCAGAAGGAGAGGAGACAAAGAGAAAGGACTAGAAAAAAAATTTGAAGAAATACTGGCCAACTTTGCAAATATGATGAAAAAAGTAATCTACATATCCAAAAAGTTACACAAATGTAAAGTAAAATAAATCAAAGAAATCTATACCTAGCCATTTCCTACTGTTGAAAGTGAGAGACAAAGAAAGAAAAATCTTAAAAGCAGCAAGAGAAAAACAACTGATAATGTGCAGTGGAGCATCCATGTAATTAATGGCTGTACTCAAATGACAGGGTAGAAGCCAGAAGAGAGAAGAACAGCATTTTCAAAATAGTGAGAGAAAAAAGTTTTCAATCAAGAATTCTATCCAGCAAAACTACCTTTCAAAAATGTCTTTCAGTTGAAAGACAATCGACTTCCCACAGAGCTAGAACAGGTATCTCCTGAGGGAGGTTGTGAAAGAGGTGAGTTGCAGATACTTTCAGCAGAGCAGAATACCAGGCAGGAGGAACTTCAAGAGCAAAGTCCTCAAGAAGGGTCATGCTTAGCTTATCTGAGGAACACTAAAGGTTTAGCATGTTTAGAACAGAGCGAAGGTTCAGAAGAGTAGAAGGAGGTGAAATTGAAAAGGTAATGGGTGGCCAGATCATGTAGGGCATTCTTGGTTATAGAAATATGCCTTTTAGTCTGAGAAATATAAAGAGATATTTCAGGGTTTTAAGTTGTTGTTGGAGGTGGGGGTTAACCTGATATAATTTATGTTTCAACAGAACTTCTAAGAACTGTTATCGATAGTTTGAGGGAAAAGAGGGTTAAAGGAGGAAGACTAATTAAAAGATAGTACTTTAATACAGGCAAGATTTACTGATGCCTTAACACCACATGGTAGTAGTGGAGATGAAAAATGATTGGATTCCTTCTAAAACAGTTAAAACTGTAAAAAAAAAAAAGAATAAAGTGGAGGTTACTAGCAGATGGGCTGGGGGTATAAGAGTGATAATATTTCAGGGTGCAAACTTGTAAAAGATAGTAAAGAAGCCATAAAAATCTGATGTAAAATATAATAAATATAGATAATCATATTGTAATGTAATTATGTGATGTGATAAATATCACTACATCAGCAATCATATTATAATATATAAGTGTATTGAAGTAACACATTGTACACCTTAAATTTCCACAATGTTATGTGTCAAATTTATTCAAAAAACTTAAACATTTTTGAAATGATTGAATCCTTGATATCATTTGGATGGAGAACCAGACAAAATTTGCTGATATTTTGGATGTGAGTTGTGAGAGAAAAGGTGGCTCAAGGATGGCTAAGGATTTTTACTGAGTATTTAGAAAGATTAACTAAGATGAGAGAGTATGGAAGGAACCATGATAAGGAGGAATATCAAAAGCAAAATTTTGGGTCCTGGCTGGTGTGTCTCAGTGGGTTGGGTCCCTGCCATGAACCAAAAGGTTGCTGGCTCGATTCCCCATCAGAGCGCATGCCTGGGTTGAGGGCCAGGTCCCCAGTTGGGGGCATGCAAGAGGCAACTAATCAATATTTCTCTCACACATTGATGTTTCTCTCTCTCTTTCTCCTTCCCTTCCATCTAAAATATAAATAAAATCTTTTAAATAAAAGAGCTAAATTTTGGACCAGTTAAGATTGATGTCGAGTAGGCTATGAAATAAACACACCTGTACTTTAAGAAAGAAGGAGTCTAGGCTGGAGATATAAATTACAGGGTCATCAGGATTTGGATAGCATTTAAAGCCATGAAAATGGATGAGATTATTACAGAGAAGATCTGAAGATTGAGTGATGGAGCACTCCAACAAAAGTATTAGGAACCAGCAAGATGGATTACAAAAGAGCAGCCAAAAGAGTAAGTTGAAAATCAGGTAAGTGGGTATCCATAAACACAAGGAATGAGAATATTTGAAGAAGAAAGCATGATATAGTTGTGTGATATGATACATGGGATGAGAACAAAGAATTTCTGTTAAAATTTAGCAATGTGGGCAGTATGGAGTTACCTCAAAAAATTTAAAAATGAATTGCCTAATTACCCAGCAATTTCACTTCTGGGAATTTATCTGAAGAAACCCAAAACACTAATTCAAAAGAATATATGCACCTGCAATGTTCATTGCAGCATTATATATGATCACTAAGAGGTGGAAGCAGCCCACGTATCCATTGGTAGATGAATGGATAAAACAGTTATGATACATTTACACAATGGAATACTACTCAGCCATAAAAAAGGGAGGGAATCTTATCCTTTGTGACAGCATGGATGGACCTGGAGAACATTATGCTAAGTGAAATAAGCTAGTCAGAGAAAGTCAAATACCATGTGTAGAATCTAATGACAAAACTGAACTAACAAGCAAAATACAGACTCATAGAGAGCAGGCTGACAGCTCAGAGATGGGGCAGTTGGGGGGTGGAGGGATTGAGCAAAAAAGAGAAAGAACTCATGGACACAGATAACAGTGTGGTAATTGTGGGATACAGGGAGTAGTTGGAGGTAGAAGAGGGTATAACGGAGATAAGTGGTAATGGAAAAACCTAATAAAAATAAACTATTAAAAGAAATTTAGTAATGTGAATTTCTTTGGCCAAACAAAAGTAGTTTGCTTGATGATTGCAAATTGATATAATGTAGGGTTAAGAAAAACTAGAAGAAAAGAAACTGGGCATATTCAATACAAAGAAACATTTCAAGTATTATTGCAAAGGTAAGGAGAGAAATGGAATAAAACTGTAGATCTTTAGAATGCATTCCAATTTAAGTTACTATAAACTAAAAGACTATGATAAATATAGGTTATTATATATAAGACTCACAGTAACCATAAAGCAAAAACCTATAGTAGATACACAAAAGATAATGAGAAAGGATTAAGCACACCGCTAAAGAAAGTGATCTAACCACAAAGAAAGAGAGTAAGTGAAGAAATAAGGAAGAAAGCAACTACAAAGAGGGAAAAATGAACAAAATGGCAATAGTAGCATAACTGTCAATAATTACTTTAATGAACTATATTCTCCATTCAAAACACAAAGTGGCTGAATAGATAAGAAAACAACACGACTCTATATGCAATCTACTAGAGATTCACTGCAGATGTAAGGCACATTCAGACTGGAAGTGAAGGAATCAAAAATGGTGTTTCATGCAGATTGAAACCAAAAGAAAGCTGTGGTTGCTATATTATATTAGACAAAATAGACTTTAAAACAAAGACTGTACTGAGACAAAGGAGGACATTGTATAATGATAAATGGGACAATCCAACAAGAGGACACATCATTTGTAAATATGTATGCACCCAACATAGGAGCAACTAAATATAAGAAGCATACATAAAGGGAGAAATGGAAAGCAATGTAATAACTTTAGGGGAGACTTTATTTAATATCTCACTTACATCAATGGATACATCTTCCACAGAAAACCAATTGATGATACAACAGAGGAGCTGAACTTAACAGGTATGTAGATAAACTCCATCCAAAAGCAGCAGAGTACACATTCCTCTCAAGCACACATGAAACATTTTCCAGATAGATCATATGTTAGGCCACAAAACAGGTCTTAAAATGCTTACAAAGACTGAAATCATATCGACCATCTTTTCTGACCATGGTATGAAATTGGAAATCAATGATGAGAGGGAAAATGGAAAATTCACAAGTATATGGAGATTAAACAACATGTTAATGAATCAATGAGTCTGAAGAAATAAAAAGAAATAGAAAATACCTTGAGAAAAATGAGAATGGCAAGACAGCATATCAAAACCTATGGAATGTAGCAAAAGCAAATCTATTAAAATAGTCATCATCAAAAAGACAATGATAGCAAATACTGCCATGCATGTGGAGAAAAAGGAACTCTTTCTCACTGTTGTCGGGATTGTAAAACAGTAAGGAGGATGCTCAAAAAACTGAAAGTAGAGCTACCATATGATCCAGCAATTCTACTTCTGGGAATATATCCAAAGGTCATGAAACCACTACTCAAAAAAGCCCCACTAACTCTGTACCCCTATGTTCACTGCAGCATTACTTACAATAGTCAAGATATGGTAACCACCTAAGTGTCCATCGATGGATGAATTGATAAAAAGTAATTGGTATATATATTATTTAGTCATAAAAATGAGGAAATCTTATCATTTGCAACAACATAGACCTTCAAGGTATTATGCTAAGTGAAATAAATCATAGAGAAAGACAAATGTAGTATGATCACATATGTGGAATCCAAAAAACTGCCTTGGCTAACGTAGCTCAAGGGATTCAGTGTCGACCTGTAAATCAAAAGGTCACTGGTTCAATTCTCAGTCAGGGCACACGGCCGGATTGCAGGCCAGGTCCCCATTAGGGGACACGTGAGAAGGAACCACACATTCTCTCCCTCTCTTTCTATCTCTGTCCCTGCTCTAAAAATAAGTAAAATCTTTAAAAATAAAAATAAATAAATAAATAAATAAACTATTGCAAAAAGTGCCCCCAAAAGAGATCAGATCTGTGGTTACCAGAGATGAGGGGAGGAGTAATTGGAGGAAGATGGTCAAAATGAACAAAGTTTGGTAAGTAAGTCCTAGAGTTGTAATGTACAACATGATGACCATAGCTAACGCTGCTGTGTGAGATATGGAAAAGTTGTTAAAGGAGAAAAACCTAAAAGTTCTCATCACAAGGAGAAGTTTTTTTCCTTTACTCTTCCCTTCTTTCTTTTCTTTTTGTTGTATCTATGTATTTGATGGATGTTAGATGAAACGATTGCTTAATCATTTCATAACACATGTAAATTGATCATGTGGTAGGCCTCAAAAAACTAGAAAAACCAAGAAAAATATCAAATAAGCAACCTAATTTTACCCCTCAAGAAACTTAAAAAGCACACATTTCCCAGAATTTGAAGAAAGGGAAAAACAAAGACCAAAGTGAAAATAAATAAAAGAGATTTAAAAGACCATAGAAAAGATTAATAAAACCAAGAGCTGCTTCTTTGAAAACACAAAAAAATAATTGCCTTAGCTAAACACACACACACACAGAGAGAGAGAGAGAGAGAGAGAGAGAGAGAGAAAGTCAAGTAAAACCAGAAATCAAAGAAGGGAAACTGTTACAACTCATACTACAGAAATACAAAGGATCATAAAAGACTACTGTGAATGATTATGTGCCAACAAATTAGAAGAAATGGATATAACCTATTAATACTGACTCATGAAAAAATAGATAGATTACTATTAAGGCAATTGAAAGAGTAATAAAAAACCTCCCAACAACAACAAAAAGTCCAGGACTAGAGAACTTCACTGGTAAATTCTACCAAACATAAAAGACTTGAACAAAATACCTGAAACCATAAAAGTCCTGGAAGAACACATAGATGGTGAGCTCCCTGACAGGGGTCTTGGCAATGATGTTTTGGATTTAACTCCAAAAGGAAAGGCAACAAAAGAAAAAATAAACAAATAGGAATACATCAAACTAAAATGTTTCTGCACAGTAAAGGTAACAATCAATAAGATGAACAGGCAAATAATTTGTAAATCATATATCTGATAATGACTTAACATCCAAAGTATATGAAGACCTCAAGCTCAATAGCAAAAACCAATTACTTTTACTAAAAGTTGGAAGATAATCTGAACAAACATTTTTCCAAACAAGACACAGATGCCTTACAGGTACATTAAAAGATGCTCAAATTGTTAACCATCAGGGAAATAAAAAACAGTGAGATATCACGTTGTACCTGTTAGAATGGCTATCATCAGAAAGACAAGAAATAACGAGTGTTGGCCAGAATGTGGAGGAAAAGGAACCCTTTGCATCATGCATGTGTATGTGACTTGGTGCAGCCACTATGGGGAACAGTATGGAGGTGCCTCAAAAATTCCAAAATTAAAAATAAAACTAAATACAATATGATCTAGAAATTCCACATGGGGTATTTATCTGAACAAATAGAAAACACTAATTTGAAAATATATATAAACCCTAAGTTCACTGAAGCATTAATTTCAATAGCCAAGATATGGAAATAATCTAAATTGCCATCAGAGGAAGAATGGATACAGAAGTTTTGGTATGTACATAATGGAAGACTATTCATCCATAATAATGAAATCGTGCCATTTGCAACAACATGAATGTAACTTAATGGCATTATACTGAGTGAAATAAGTCAGGCAGAGAAAGACAAATACCATACAGTCTCACCTATATGTGAGATCTAAAAAACCAAAAACAAATTTAAAAGCTCAAGCTCATAGATACAGACAATGGATTGTTCGTTGCTAGAAGCTGGGTGTCGGGGGTAAGTGAAATAGGTTCAGGGTGTCAAAAGGTATGCACTTCCCATTACAGAATAAATAAGTTCTGGGGGTACAATGTACAATGTGGTGACTAGGGTTAGTAGAACTACAGTGTTGCATATTTGAAAGCTGATGAGGGGGTACATCTTAAGATTCATCGTCACAAGAAAAAAATTTTGTAATTATGTATAGCAACAGATGTTAACGAGACTTACTGTGGTGATCACTTCAAAAGGCATACACATATCGCATTATTTGGTTGTATGCCTGAAACTAATGTTACATGTCACTATACCTCAAAAACAAAGGAAAAATAATTTGGAGGTATCCAGTACAAAGAAATATTTCAGATTTCAGATTTTACTGTAAAAATAAAGAGAGAAACAGAGTGATAGCTGGCAGTGGGTGGGGAGTATGGTTTAAAAAGAGATGTTTTAAATAGGAAAATAGTAACATATTTGATTACTATTAGTAATAATTTAGTAGAGAGGAAAAAAAATCTATTGACTGCTGCAGCCATTCTCTTTAATTGGTGAGAGCGGGTGGGACGTTCACACTTTTTGCACTGGTCTGAGCAAGGCATAGGGACCCTTCAACCACATTTGCAGGAGTATGTGAGTGCAGATATTGGTAGAATGGACAGCTTTTTAGTTCACCTTTCATAATTCTTTTGCCTCCATCCTGTGGGATAATGATTACTTTCACTGCCATAAAGATTCTACATTATTTCTCTTGACCAATACTAGTAATACTGTCCTCAGAAACCACAGTATCGTATTATATGTCATCTTCTATCAACAGATTCTGGTTTATCCACATTTTTAATCTATGAACCATATGGGTACAGCCACTCTTTGCTCACAGGTTTGTTACAATTTTTCAGTTTGGTTAGCCAAACGTGACCATCTAATAAGTAGAATATTACAGTGACCAATATATTAATAACTGCCAATATTTGTATAGTATTGTGATACCAACATTTTCATATATTTTACCTTATTTAATCTTCCAAAAATATCTGAATGATATATAAAAAGTTATTTTTATGACTGCTGTTTTATAGATTAGGAAACTAAAATGAAGTGGCATATTCAAAAATAAAAAAAACAAAAAGTAGTCACTAGTGAATGCAGCATTCAAACCCAGATATTTTGAATATACTACACCAGTGACCTAAATCCCATAATTCCCATTTACGCATGTAGGCATTATATATAATATAAAAGTAAATTTTCTAACTTAAGGAAGAATACAATTTATTTGTAAGAATAAGTTTTAGCCTTTAATGAGTTTACCAAATATATGTGAAATTAAAAACAACAGGGACAGTGGGGAGTGCCTGGGGGGTAGCATGGCAGTGGGAGTGGGCGCTAGAGTAAATTTTGGTAGATTTTCTGCCCATATGTTACAATATGTTGATAAGTACTTTAGTTTCACCGTATCACAATCATTACAGGATATTTATTGCAATAGTCTTCAGAAATGGTATCATGCTATTTAATATTTTAGCATTAAATCTGACCAGTATTCTCTTGGCAAAGACTGTTTTTATTTGATTTTTTAAATGTAAAGAATAGAAGTAAATTAGCTCTGTAGTAGGCGGTCTTTCGAAGTGCAGACTTAGCGCACCATCCGAGTAATAATGGTGGACAAGGGGGCATGTGCTGTTGAAATGGCCCCTGAAGTTGTGAATTCCTCACAACAGAGTGTGCCCACTGCAGAACTGGAGTCCACCGATCAGAATCCATCCTTACAGTGCTCGACGGAAAACTCTGTGGGGTACAGATTTTGTGTCACAGTCTTTTTCTAACTTCCTTCACTCCTGAGCAGGAGGCACCATTGTCATATTACTTGCGACTGGATATTTGACTTTTCAAGGCCAAAAAAAAAAAAAAAAAAGTGTGAGATTGAGATTTATGGTAATTTTTCTTCCATCAAAATTAAGTACCTGATTTATTGGGTAAGAACTAATTTACCATGCATATTTAAACAACAGATCCTTTACACTTAATGTTTTAGGATCTTTCACAATAGCACAGAGCTGAAAGATGATTCTTTTGCTCCTTGTTTTTCAATGTGCTGTTACCCTTTATTTCTTGCTAAGTCATCAGGAAGCCCACGCCTGACTTCGCCACAGAATCCTGGTTGGACAAGTGCTGTATACATCACTTGAGCCTCAGAAAGGAACCCAGGAACCAGTGAATTGTAGCCGCTTTTAAAAAGAGTTGAAAAAAATCAATAATAAATTATCTTCCCATACAGCAGTTTAGGTTCTTCGCACGCCCTGTAACATGTAGATGCAGTTATAAATTGATTAGTTGGGGACTGTGAAGGATTTCACGTGCACTGGACTGCCTAGTGAATGTGCATTAGTGAAATAAAAATAACCCACCTTGTCAGAGAGCCTTTCTAGGAGCTGCCGAACCCAGCAAGTTATTTTTATAGTTTAATGAGCGAGGCCCTGGCTTCCACGGGGAGACACAGCAAGTGCATTGCTTCATAATTTACTGCTGTAAAGTGATCAGGATTCATGTTGTCTATAAAACATGAAAAACATTCTTCATTCCTTACCAATTAGATCATAGTTACAACTCACAGTTCCTTTGAGCTTAAAAGAAAAAATTTAACTGCTAGACATAAATGAATGCTGTGGTTAAATTAAACCCTTCAACAGCCCAAACAGGCTGGAAAGAAATGCCTTCTGGATGTTATTAACACGCATATTTAAGTGCTATTTTAAATTTTAACTGCAAGCCACAGCAAGCACAAATGTTTAGAAGAGCTATTTTGGCACCCTAGCTCTGCTTTCACATCTTTTTCATCTTTACTAATTCTTTCCTACAATTATTTCACCTTTTATTGTTTTTTAAAAAAATTGCAGAGATAGGACTCTTATGGGAATAATTATATTTGAGGAAGAAAAAAGCTACCAATGACAAAGTAGCTTTGTAGTAAGAGGTTATCTGCATCTATCATGAACAGGATGTTTCATTTTCCATGAGCATTCTAAAATTTGCAGGAACTGAGATTTTGAATTCAATTGCTTTATAAATATTTAACTTGTTTATAATTACTAAAAAGCATATTCATTGTGGAAAAGGTTTAAACGTAACTACCAAGAAGATAAGGAACCACCCCTACCAAAGTAAAATTTGGGTACAAATCTCTGCAGTGTTTATATGTAAATATGTATGTATATGTACATATATGAAAGAGAGACACACAGATTTGGTTTTCCATATGGTCTATATCACAAAAAGAAAGAATGTACTTTCTAATGACATTACATACTTGAACACATGATGTATTACTTTGCTACGGCTGCCATAACAAAATAGACTGACTGACTTAAACACAGATTATTTTTTTAAACAACAGAAATTTATCTCTCACAGTTCCGTAACTGGAAGTCAAAGATCACAGGGTTGGCAAGTTTGGTTTCTCCTTAGGCCTCACCTTGGCTCCCTGACAGCCGCCTTCTAGCTGTGTCCTCACAGGGCCTTGCCTCCGTATGTGCATATTCCCGGTGTCTCTCACCTCATCAGAATACCAGTTCTATTTGATTACAGCCCCACCCTTATCACTGCATGTCTTAATTACTTCTTTAAAACCCCCATCTCCAAATATGGTCACCTGAGGGGTTAGAGCTGCAATTTTCTTGGGGACACAATGGCGTCCATAAAACATAACAGTTCACATGATATTTTGTCTTATGAATACCCTATGGTTTAATAATTCTTTTGGTTTTAGACAATTAGCATTTTTGAGAGATTCTGCTATTAATCATAAATCTGTTATGTACACCTTTGTGGAAAATACATCTACATTTTTATCCAACAGCTCTCATAATTTCTTTAATATACATTACTAGAAGTGGATCAGAAGACCATTTTAAGCCACTGTCATTCATTTATTCTCTCCCTCTCTCATTCTGTGAAAGCTTTGCCTATCCCAATGTCTTATAGGTATTATTCTGTGTTTTCTCCTAGGAATTTTATAGTTTTTACTTTTATGTGTAGGGCTATGATCCATCTTGAATTACATTTTGGTGCAAAGTGAGGCAGGTATAAATATATCCAGCTATCACAGCTAAATAAAGAATAATTCTTTGTTTAAATGAATTTCTTTTCCCCGTTGTTTTGACATGATGTCTTGATTGAAAACTCAGTTCACTGTACATATGTAAGTCTACTATGTGACTTCATTCTGTTTTATTCAGTTACATCTCTGTACTTATGTCAAAGCTTCTACTGTCTTGACAACTTGTAACTTTACAGTAAATCTTGAAATCAGTTAACATAAATTCTATGACTTTGTTCTACTCCTTAAGATTTTGACTATTTTAACTCCTTCTTATTTCCTTATAATTTCTAGAATGAGCTAACCAATTTCTTTTAAAAATCTGCTGCATTTTTTAAAAGATTTTATTTATTTATTTTTCAAGAGAGGGGAAGGGAGGGAGACAGAGAGAGAGAGAAACAGCAATGTATGATTGCTCCTCACATGGCCCTCACTGGGGACCTGGCCTGCAACGCAGGCACGTGCCCTGACTGGGAATCGAACCAGGACCCTTTGGTTCCCAGCCCGCGCTCAATCCACTGAGCTACACCAGCCTGGGCAAAAAATCTGCTGCATTTTGATTGGTGTTGGCTTACAGATCAATTTTGGGATAATGGACATCTTAATACTGAGTGTTCTATTTCATTGGTGTGGTGTATCTCTCACTTCTGTCTGTAACTTCTCTCAGCTATGTTGTATTACTTTTCAGTGTACAGATATTATATATATAGATAATTTATTCCTATATTATTGTTATGATGCTATTGTAAATTATACTGTTTTCTCAATTTCATTTTCCAGTTTGCTAATATTCAGAAATAAAATAGATTTGTATATTGACTTATGTACTGATAAATTCACTTAATATTTCTATTAGTTTTTTGATGTATGTTCATTTTATAGGGTTCTCTACACACAATTATAATGGAGACATTTTACCTATTTCTTTCTCATCTTTATGCCTTTCATTCTTTTCTTATTGCATTGTTAGGACTTCCAATGTAATACTGGCATTGTAAAAGTGGTTTTTGTTTTATTTCCAATTTTAGTTTAAAATAGTCCATGTTTCACTATTAAGTGTATTTCAGCTATAGTGTTTTCAGCTAGCTTTAATGAAATAGAGGAAGTTTGATTCTATTCTTAGCTTACTGACAGTATTCTTACAATCATGACTGTATATTCAAATTTCTCAAATCTTTTTTTCTGTCTTTAATGAGATATTTTTGATTATATACTTTTTCTCTTTTATGATGTTAACATGGGGAATTGCTTTCATTGATTTTCAAATGTTAAACTAAATTCTTTGCTGGGATAAATGCCACTCAGTTGTGGACTATTATCCTAAGTATTGCTGAATTTGATTTGTTTATGTTTTGTTACAGATTTTCATTATATATTTAATTTCTGTAGATTCTGCAGTGTGCTTCCTTTTGTTGAAGATTTTGCTTATATATATTTTTTTCTTCAGTCTTGCTAGAGTTCACACATTTTATTATTTCAAGAAGCAATTTTGAACTTTGTCGATTTTCCCAACTAGTCAGTTTTCTAGTCCGTTGCTTTACATCCTATTTTTTTCTTCTTTGTGTTTACTTCAGGTTTAACTTTCATTTTTTCTAGTTTTTGTGTTCATAGAAACTTCCATCATTCATTGTATGTGTATTTTTTCAAATTATAGTTATTTAAAACCATGAGTTTTGTTCTGAGTGTCATTTTATTGTCATCCAAAAAATTCCATGTTTTTAAATCATTTTTTATTTTTCAATTACAGTTGCCATAGAATATTATGTTAGTTTCAGGTGTACACGCCAGTGAAGAGACGTGCTATAATTTACTAAGTGGTCATCCTGATAATTCTCATACCCATCTGACACCATGCGTAGACATTAGATTATTACGGACTATATTTCCCACGCTGTACTTTGCGTCCCCGTCACTGTCCTATAACAGCCCGTATGTTTCCATTATCACCCAGCAGTATCTCCTACTTTGTGTTTTGAGTTCTTCTCTAACTATTGAGTTTTTTCAGAAGCATATAAATTTTCAAATATATGAGAATTTTCTATATGTTTTTAATAATTTTGAATTTAGTAATGACGAGGCTTAACATACTTGATTATTTTATCCTTTTAAAGTTCATTGTCTCTACCTTGGTGGATGTTCCATATGATCATGAGAAGAGTGTGTATTTTGAAGTTACTGTTTGCAGTGTTTTACAAATGGCATCTAGACCAAGTTGTTTGATAGTATTCAATATTTCAAATATTCTGCATCTATACTAACTTTTATCTATTTTTTCCTATCAATTACTCAAGAGGGAGTGAAAATCTACAGCTATGATTGGACATTTGTCTATTTCTCACTTTTTTTCTGTCTTTATATTTCCAATTACGTTGAAGCTCAGTGTTAGGTACACACTATAGATTGTTACAGTTTACTGAAAGATTGGCCTTTTCTAATTATAACATGTTCTTCGGTATATCTGATAATCCTTTTGTCTTGAAGCTTACATTTAATATTAAATTATTGATCATACTTTTTATGCTTTGAGTTTAAATGGTATATCTTTTCTCTACTGTTTTACTTTCAAACTTTCCATGTCTTTAAATATTCCTTGTAATATTTATAAATAGCACTGTGTCAATATTGGCCTTATTTATCCAATTTATGGTTTATTTTTATCATATTCTGGTTAGTAAATACTATTAACCTCCAGAAAAGGGCGTACAACTTTTTTTGTCACGCTGCTAGTATGCAGGGATATTCGCCTAATATGTAGCTGAATTTGGTTGGGTTGCGTTCCAGCTTTCTAAAAATTTAGTGTATCAGTGACTTCAAAAGGTTTGAGGGTGAAATAAGAACTTTTACTAGTGGAGACAACTGTACTTGAACAACAATAAACAAAGTTAAAAATAATAAAATAAAATAAAGAATTTTTACATTAGCAGTGCTTGGGATCTGAGCACTAGGTAGATTTTAGATATCTATTTATGTTTCACATCCTAAATGCCAGATCCTCCCTGTTTTACAACATGGCTGACAGCTTGGCAGCTCACTGGGGAATCTACTTTTCCTCTCCAGGTCCTCCCGGCTTTCTGGGCTTTGAAAGACTTCTCTCTACCCTGCTTCTCTGACCCAAGCATTCAGAATTTGCTACCTTCCTATCAATAATGGTTCAGCGTACCTTTGAGGGATTTTATTTTTCCTGCCCTTCTCTCAACCTTTTGCAAAGCACTCCAGGGCACTCTGTGAATGTCTGGGGACTCCTCTCGGTTCTCATGACCTACATCTGCAGTGAGCAGGCCATACCAGGGAATACCCAGAGTGGTTTGGAAGAATTTCTCTCAATTCTCTATTTCCACTAAAACGCTTCAGCATACTATGCCCATGTACTTGTTTAGGCCTTTAGGAAAGAATTAGTGGGTAAATGCAGATTTGTTCTATGGCTGGAGAATCCTTCATATTGTAATCCATCTTGTCTGCCCATGAGACATTTAAAAGTTATTTAAATTTTTGGAAGGTTTATTCCATTGTCTGTGGTATATTTCTCCTCTTCCCACTGTCCCAGCAAACCAGGGCTCTTTTTTCTCCTAGGATGGGTTCATCACATTGAAAATTTAGTTCATTTAGATATCTTAATACCTTCAGCTCTGATATTTTTTTAAAGAAAATTAAAAATCTTGTTTCTTATCCAGCTCATTCTCATTGTTAAGACACAAGCAACAGTCTTTTTAAGTTTTCAATATACTAATTGGTAATAGAAAGTCCCCACTGGAAAGTTCTTTGAAAAATTTAGCTCAGCTAATTAATTATTTTGGCAAGAATTGATACCTCAAAATAGTCAAACTTATCATTCTACAAAATATTCTCTGTATTTAGAATTTTATATAGTTTTACCCAGTTCCCACTTTTAGTCATTTATTGTAAGAAAAAAATTAAATATGTTAAAGTTAAGAGTATTTAAGTGCATGACAAATCCTTGGCTACACTAAGAGAAAAAGAGAAAAGAAATAAATCAGAAATGAAACAAGGGACATTAAAACAGATGTGCTGCAGAAATAAAAAGGATCATAAAAGATTATGAATAATTGTAAACCAATAAAATGGATAACTTAAAAGAAATGGATAGAGCCCTAAAACATACAATATACCAAGACTAAATTATGAAGAAACAGAAAGTCTGAAAAGACCTATCACTAGTATGGAGATTAAGTCAGTAATCAAAAACATTCCTACTAAGAAAAATGCAGGATCAGATGGCTTACTTACAGAGGTGTCCAATCTTTTGGAGTCTCTGAGCCACACTGGAAAAAGAAGAGTTGTCTTGGGCCACATATAAAATACATCGCAACATGTAATCACAAAAGAATCTCAATGTTTTACGTAAATTTATGATTTTGTGTTCGGCTGCATTCATTGCCATCCTGGGCTGCACGTGGTGCACAGGCTGCAAGTTGCACGCCCCTGGCTGAATTCTACCAAACTTTTAAAAGATAATTAATGTCAGTTCTTCCAAGGTCCTCCAAAAATTGAAGGGGAAACACTTCTAAATTCATTTTATAATGCCAGCATTACCTTGACACCAAAACCAGACAAAGATACCACAAGAACAGAAAACTACAGGATAATACCCCTGATAAATATAAGTGCAAAAATCCTCAACAAAATACCAGTAAACCAAACCCAATGGCACACTAAAAGGACCATATACTATGGCCAAGTGGGATTTATCCCAGGGATGTAAGAATGACTCAACATATAAAAATCAATTAACATTATGGGCCACATTAATAGTAAAGGATAGCCCGGCTGGTGTAGCTCAGTGGATTGAGCATGGGCTGGGAACCAGATGGTCCCGGTTCGATCCCCAGTCGGGGCACATGCTTGGGTTGCAGGCCAGGTCCCTGGTGAGGGCCATGTGAGAGGCAACCATACATTGTTCTTTCTCCCTCCCTTCTCCTCTCTCTGAAAATAAATAAATAAAATCTTTAAAAAAAAAAAAGAACTCTCACAATTCGATAGTAAAAAAGATAAATCCAATTAAAAAAATAGTAAAGGATAAAAATTACAAGATCATTCAAAAGAAGCAGAAAAACATTTGAAAAATTTTAACATCTTTCATGATTAAAAACAAGGTGACCAGAAAGGAGACTACTAGTAGTCCAGGTGAGAAAGAAAAGTGGTGTCCTTACAGAGATCACAATCTGTTTATAAACAGTGGCCAGACTTGGGATATGCTTTGGGAGGGAAGGGTTTGGACTTTCTGATCATTTGGATGAGGGCGTGAAAGAGAACGAGAGAGTAAGGACTGATATCCAGCTTAAGGAGGAAACCTGAGTGGAGGCTGATACTAATTCTTGAGTGGGGGTGGATGGAAAGAGGAAAATTATGGGAAGAAGGAAGCTATACATCAAGTCCTTTATTTTAGTTATGCTAACCTTCACATCCAAAGGAGGATGGGGAGCAGGAAGTTGAACTTAAAGCTAATGGGGAGGTTTGGGCTGAGGTTAACTTGAGAAGTTGTCATCACACACTTTTAAGTGGGAAAACAACAAAGTATAATTAATAAAGTATGTATTCTGCGATCTCAGTTGCACTGAAGTAATATGCAACTATATTCCAAAATTGAGTTATTGGAAATTGTCTCTGCCTGGAGGGATAATGACTAAATTTATTATCTTTCTTGTGTTCTTAAATATTTATTGAACATATAAACATATCCATTTTTAATGGGAGTTTATTAAAAATATAAAAGATAGTATAGTCTCTAAGGCTCTGGAAGTAGCTGTTCCCTCCATCTCTTTTCTTACGGTCTCCTTGAGCCTCGGCACGTGGACTCGGCTTCTCTCACTCCAAGCATTATGTTATGTTTTAATTTAAGAATTGTCATTTCAGATGGTGTTAATAACATGTTGTCTTTTGGTGTTTTTTATATTTTTTTATTTTTAAGTATTTTTTATTGATTATACTATTACAGTTTTTCCAATTTTTTCTACCTTTAATCCCCCCTCCACCCTGCCCCCCAACCCACCAGCATTCCACTCGCTCCCGTTAATACATGTCCATGGATTGTACATATATGTTATTTGAGTCCTGTTTCCTATACCATTTTTCTCTCTCCCCATCTATTTTATGCCTACAAATTATGCTTCTTCTTCCCTGTACATTTCCCCCCGCCATATTCCTCTTACCCTCCACACTGAGATCCCCCATGTGATGTCCATTTCTCTGATTCTGTTCCAGTTCTGGTTGTTTGCTTAGTTTTTGTTTTCATTGTTTTTCCTTTCTTTTAGGTTCATTTGTTGATAGTTGTGAGTTTGTTGCCATTTTACTGTTCATGTTTTTTATCTTCTTTTTCTTAGATAAGTCCATTTAACATTTCATATAATAAGGGCTTGGTAATGATGAACTCCCTTAGCTTTATATTATTTGGGAAAAACTTAATCTGCCCTTCCATTCTAAATGATAGCTTTACTGGATAAAGTAATCTTGGATGTAGATCCTTGCCTTTCATGACTTCAAATACTTCTTTCCAGCCCCTTCTTGCCTGCAAGCTTTCTTTTGAGAAATCAGCTGATAGTCTAATGGGCACTCCTTTGTAGGTAAATCTCCATTCCTCTTACTTCTTTTGGGATTCTCTCTTTATCTTTAATTTCAGGTAACTTAATGATGATGTGCCTTGGTGTGTTCCTTTTGGGCCCAACTTCTTTGGGACTCTCCGGGCTTCCTGGACCTCCTGGAAGTCTATTTCCTTCACCAGATTGGGGAATTTTTCCTTCATTATTTGTTCAAATAAGTTTTCAATTTCTTGCTGTTGTTCTTCTCCTTCTGGCATCCCTACAATTCAGATATTGGAACATTTCAGGTTGTCCCAGAGGTTTTTAAGACTCTCTTCACTTTTTTGAATTCTTGTTTCGTCATTCTGTTCCCATTGTATGTTTATTTTTTCCTTTTGTTCCAAATCATTGCTTTGAGTCCTGGTTTCCTTCCTGTCACTGTTGGTTCCCTGAATATTTTGCTTTATTTCATTTTGGGTATCTTTCATTTCTTTTTCATTTTTCAACCCAGCTCAATCAGATCTGTGAGCATTTTGATTACCAGGGCTTTAAATTCTCCATCAGATAGGTTGGCTATGTCCTCATCATTTAGTTCTCTTTCTGAGGTATTCCTCTGTTCTTTCATTTGGGCCATATTTCTTTGTCTTGGAGCAGCTGATAAGCTGTAAGGGGGCGGGGCCTTAGGTATTCACCCAGGCAGGGCAACTGTCCTGGCTGCGCTGTGGTGCTGCCTGTGGGGGAGGGGTCAGAGAGGGAACAGTGCAGCCCCCTTGCTTGTCCCAAGTGCATTTTCTCTCGGACTCTTGTGTGAGACTGGGAGTTTCTCCCAATGTAGCAACCGCCATATCAACTGAGTCTCAGTTTCCCCTTAAGTCAGCCCCGCCCGCACAGTCCATGCAGCCTGTACCTTGCTGCAGCCACACCTGCCCCAAAGGCCCACAGACTCAGTGTGGTCTTTCTCCATTGGCTGGCCCACGCGGCCCGCGGCCTTACAGGTCTGGTTGTTCTGATTAATTTTTTCTTTAATTCCTTGGTTGTTGGAGTTCCATGCAGTTTGATTTTCTGGCGCTTCTGGTTGTTTATTGATTTTATATTGGTTGTCATCCTTCCTTTGGTTGTGCAAGGAAGCGAAGGGTTTCTACCTATGCCTCCATCTTGGCTAGAACGCCCTGTCTTTTGATGTTTTGTGTTACAGAAGAGAATTCTGAATCCTTTGTACTTTTCTTTATTTGGATATAGCATTCTCTTCTTCTCAGATGTTAAAAAATGAATTATTATTTTCAATAAAAGTTTTACTGTATCTTTTCTGTTAACATTTATTCCCGTTCTATCTTCTTCCACCTCTATCCACCCACTCACCCCCTGCAATGACCACACTGTTGTCCATGTCCATGAGTCCTTTTGCTTTTTGCTCAATCCCTTTACCCCTGAAAGCCCCCACTGTCAGCCTGCTCTCCAACTATGAGTATGTCTCTGTTTTGCTTGTTAGTTCAGTTTGTTCATTAGACTCCACATATGAGTAAAATCATATGGTTATTGTCTTTCTCTGACTGGCTTATTTCACTTAGCATAACGCTCTCAGATCTATCATTGCTGTCACAAAGTATAAAAATTTTTTTACAGCCGACTAGTATACCATTGAGTAAATATACCACAATTGTTTTATCCACTCATCACCTAATGGACAATTGCACTGCTTCCAAATCTTTGCTATTGTAAATAATGCTGCAATGAATATACAGGTGCTTATATATTTTCAAATTAGAGTTTCCAGCTTCTTCAGATAAAATCCCAGAAGTAGAGTTGCTGGGTCATAGGCAGTTCCATTTTTAACTTTTTGAGGAAACTCCATACTGCTTTCCACAATGGCTGCACCAATCTGCATTTCACCAACAGTGCAGAAGAGTTCCCCTTTCTCTACATCTTTGGCAGCACTTGTTTTTTGATTTACTGATGACAGCCATTCTGACCAGTGTGAGGTGATATCTCATTGTGGTTTTAATTTGCATTTCTCTGATGATTAGTGATGTTGAGCATCACTTCATATGTCTATTGGTCATGTGTATGTCCTCTTTGGAGAAGTATCTATTCAGGTCCTTTGCCCAGTTTTTAAGTGGTTGTTTGATTTTTTGGTATTGAGTTATGAGTCATTTATAAATTTTGGACATTAACCCCTTATCAGATGTATTTTTGAATATGTTCTCCCATGCATTTTTTTTTTAATTTTGTTAGTTGTTTCCTTTTTTTTTTTTTTGCTGTACAAGAACTTTTTAGTTTGATGTAGTCCCATTTTAAAAGACCTATACTCAGTAAATTATAGGACACTGAAGGAAGAAATTGAAGGAGATACAAATAAATTGGAAGCACACACCATGTTAGTGGATAGGAAGGAATTAATATCATTAAAATGTCCCTATTTCCCAAAGCAATCTATCAATTCAATGCAATTCCTATCAAGATACCAATGATATATTTCACAGAACTAGAACAAATATTTTGAAAATTTACATGGAGCCCCACATTTGGTGCCCCACAAAAGGCACCAAATAGCAACAGCAATCTTGAGAAAAAAAGATCAAAGTTGGAGGAATCACACTACCTAATTATCAAACTATGCTATAAGGCCATAGTAATCAAAATAGTCTCATGCTAGTATAAAAACAGACATAGGTCAATGGAACAGAAGAGAGAGGCCTGAAATAACCCCTGTCTTTATATTCAATTAGTATGTGACAGAGGAACCAAGCACATACAATAGGCTAAAGGCAATTTATTCAATAAATGGTGTTGGGAAAATTGGACAGATATGTGCAAAAAAAATAGAAAAAAAAAGAAAAAAGAAACTAGACCACATTCTTATGCCACACAAAAGAATAAATTCAAAATGCCCTGGCTGGTATGGCTCAGTGGATTGAGTGCCAGCCTGTGAACCAAAAGGTTGCCAGTTCTATTCCCAGTCAGGGCACATGCCTGGGTTGCAGGCCAGGCCTCCATTGGGGGTGCACAAGAGGCAACCAGTCTATGCATCTCTCACAAATCTATGTTTCTCTCCCTCTCTTTCTCCCTCTTTTCCCTTCTGTCTAAAAAGAAAATATTTATTATTTATTTATTTATTTTTAGACAGAGGGAAAGGGAGGGAGAAAGAGAGGGAGAGAAACATCAATGTGTGGTTGCTTCTCACATGCCCCCTACTGAGAACCTGGCCGGCAACACAGGCATGTTCCCTGACTGGGAATCGAACCAGTGACCCTTTAGTTCGCAGGCTAGCACTCAATCTACTGAGCCACACCAGCCCGGGCCTAAAAATAAAAGCTCTAAAAAAAGAATAAATTCAAAATGGATTCAAGACTTAAATGTTAGATCTCAAGCCATAAAATCCTAGAAGAAAAAATAGGCAGTAAAATCTTGGACATTGCCTGTAGCAATATTATTTTTTCTGATATCTCTCCTCAGGCAAAGGAAACAAAAGAAAAAATATTTTTAATCTATAAACATATGTGTAATAGTTCTTGGTCCCTTGCATTATTTCTTGTAGTTACTGTTGAATCTTTTCAATATGTATTTTCAAAATTGTTTTTACCAATATAATTCTATTTTTTCTTTAGTATTCCAGTACAAATGCTATTATACACACACACACACACACACACACACACACCTGTTCTTGACCTTTCATATATTTCATCTTAATTTCATTGCCTTTTCCTTCTGTGTCTTGTTCAGATTATCTTTGTACTGTGTGAATTAATTTTTGTTCTCATGCAAGCTATTTATCAATAATTTTTTTTAAATTTTAAATCAAATTTGATACCTATGGAATATTTTCTGATCACAGGTGATTTCTTCCTTAAAATCTATTCTTTTAAATGTATGTGTCATTTTCTTGACATGTTTTAGAAAATGAATCAAAATTAAAGAAGTTTTATTTAATTTTCCTTTTACTGATTTTATTGGGGTGACACTAGTTACCAAAATTACACAGGTTTTAGGTGTACAATTCCACAACACACCATCTGTGCACTGTACCGTCAAGTCAAGTGTCCCCAAGTCAAGTCTCATTCCATCACCATTTATAACCCCTACCTTCCTCCACCTCCCCATGTCCTTCCTGTCCCCAACAATCACCAAAAAGTTTTTTCTTTTAATATCTATGTCTGTGTGTTTTAAAAGGAGCAGGATTTTCCCCATGTTTGCTTATTTGGTAGGAAGTTCCACCTCACAGGCTCTCTTATTGCTATTCCCGCCCCTTGCCTTTTCCACTCTGAGAGGCATCCCTACTATTGCAACTTTCTGCAACTTAAGTTATTTTTCCCCCAAAGGAAGATTTGCTTTCAGTTTCCTTTATTTACCCAATATACAATCTCAAGCCCAGGGAGGTCACTTACCCTAGCTCAGGAGGCATGCCATTTTTGAGAGGGGTTGAGACTGGCCTCACTTCTCCATGACAACTCCAACCCCATTTTGTCTCTCATCTAGCGTAAATTTCCATGTTTCTGGCATGTGGCCGGCGCCTGTATTAGTTTGCTATTGCTGCTGTAACAAGTTACATTGGTTCTGTTTCCCTGGAAACATGGATTAATACTCCCACTTTCTTTTGATAAATGTATTGATGTTATTTCTGACAGAGTAGATTTCAAAACAAGAAAAGTTATCATAAGTGAAAGATTAAGGATATTGTTACATAATGATAAAATGGTCAATATTCCAAGCACACAATTTTTTTTTCTTTTTCTTTTTAGATTATTTATTTATTTATTTTAGACAGAGGGGAAGGGAGGGAGAAAGACAGACAGAGAAACATCAATGTGTGGCTGCCTCTCATGTGCCCCCCACTGGGGACCTGACCTGGCCAGCAACCAAGGTATATGCCCTGAGTGGGAATTGAACTGGCGACCCTTTGATTCACAGGCCAGTGCTCAATCCACTGAACCTCACCAGCCAGGGCCAAAATTTCATAATATATATGCACTTAATAACAAAGGAATAAAATATGTAAGGAAAAAACTGGCAGAACTGCACGAAGACATAAGTAAGTCATTATAGTTGGATATTTTAATGCCCCTCTATCAGAAATGGACAGACCCAGCAGGCTATCAGTAAGAGCAAAGCTGAACTCATCTACAATTGACATCCATTGAATACTTCATCCAACAACAGCAGAATATGCGTTCTTCTCAAGCTCACACAGGATATTCATCCAGAGAGATCACCTACTGGGCTGTAAAACACACCTTAACAAATTTTGAAGAATAGAAGTCATAAACGTCTGCTCTCAGACCAAAGTATAATTGAGTTAGAAATCAGTAACTGAAAGATTGTTGGAATATCACAAATGCTGGGAGAGTAAACAACACATTTTTAATAACACATGGCTTAGTGAAGAAATCAAGACAAATTTTAAAATATTTTGAAATGGAAATAAAATAACAAAATTTGTTGGATGCAGTGAAATTAATATTGAAGAGGGAAATTTACAGCATTAAATATATATATTAGAAAGAAGTGTCTGAAATGAATCATCTAAGCTCCTGTCTTAGGAAACTAGGAAAATAAAAGTAAATTAAATCCAACATAAACAAAAGAAAAGAAATAAAATTTAGAGGAGAAATCATGAAACTGAAAACTGGAGAGCAATAGAGAAAAATTAATGAAACTAAAAACTGGTTGTTTGAAAAGATCAGTAAAATAAATAAGCTAACTGTGAAAAGGAGAGTTGACAAAAATTACAATACTAAAAATAAAAAATTAAAAGGGGACATCAGATCCCATTGATAGCAAATGGATAATAAAGACAATGGTGGAGGGGGAGGAAGGATTGAACACGGGAGGTGGGGGGTAGGGCAGGTGAGAGCAGTGGGGGAAAAATGAAGACAACTGTAATTGAACAACAATAAAAATGTTTTAAAGTAAATAAATAAAATATTTAAAAAAGAAGAGTCTAATGCAATATCTATTATATCAGTTGTATGACCCTAGAATATAACCAGTCTCACTTGTTGCTAATAAAAATGTGATGTGAATGTAAATCTAAATCTTATAGTTCTTTGTATACTATCTTTTGTTTATAAGAGTTTGAAATCACCCTGTGGCAGCTTAAAGATAGACTTTCAGTTTTGTGTTATTTTTTATTGCAAGAAATGTTTGTTGCTTTCAAATGTCTGAAGAGTAATGTTTAGATTTGAAAAAAGTTAAAAATATTACTATAGACTACTCAATACATTCAAATTTGATAACCTAGATGAAATGGGCCAATTCTTAGATTGCCATAATTTGTCAAAACTGATACAAGAAGAAACTATCTGAATAGGCCTATATTTATTAAAGAAAATGAATCAGTAACATTCCAAAATAGAAAGCAGCAGGCCCAGATGGGTTTACAGGTGAATTCTACCAAACATTTAAAGAAGAAATATTACCAATTCTCTACAAACTCTTTTAGAAAATAGAAGCAGAGGGAATACTTCATAACTTACCACAAACCAGATTAAAAAATGACGAGACAATAAAACTGCAGACCAATTACATCTGCTAAAATACTAGTAAATTGAGTTCAACAATGTGTAAAAGAATTAGTGTTACCCCTCAGTATGTGTGGGGGATTGGATCAAGGACACCGCCCTTCCCACTCCTGACAGATGTCAAAATCCATAGATGTTCAAATCCCTTCGTTGGTCTGTATCCGTGAGTTCTGCATCTGCAGATTTAACCAATTTAGGACTGAAAGTATGTATTTTTGATCTGTGGTTAGTTGAATCATGGATTCAGAACCCATGGGTACAGAGGGTTGACCTGATAAACTGCAACCAAGAGAGATTTATCCCAGGTATGGAAGACTGGTTTTATGTTTTAAAAAATCAATTAGTGTAATCCCACCACGTCAACAGGCTAAAGAAAAAAAAATCACATGATCATATCAATAGATGTTGAAAAGGTATTTGAAAAAATTCAATATCTACCTCAATAGAAACTCTCTTTGCAAATTAGATTTAGTGGGGAACTTCCCCAACTTAGTAAAAAAATACAAAAATCCTACAGTTAACATCACACTTAATGGAGAGAAACTCAAACTTTTCTTATTAAACCAAGAATAAAGCAAAGATGTTCCCCCTTGCCATTGCTTTTAAACAGTGTACTGAAAACCTTAGCTAATGTAATAAGACAAGAAAAGAAAAATAAAAGGTTTGCAGACTAGAGTAAAGAAATAAAACAGTCTTTGTTAGCAGACAACATCATCTAAGTATCTGAAAGAATTAAAAAAACTCCTGAGACTATTAAAATGATTATAGCAAGGCTGTAGGATACATGGTTATATATAGAAGTCAATTACTTTCATGTATGACAGCAATGAAAAGTGGAATTTGAAGTTAAAAGGATATTACCATTCACCTAGCACCCCCCCAATGAAATAGTTACTCATAAATCTAAGAAAATATATATAAGATATGGATGAAAAAGCTCAAGCTTGACATTAGTTCGGAGACCGGATTTAAAGTTATGGGACAGGATGAGACCATCCAGAGAGTGAGTGTAGTCAGAAAAATAGAAGTGGTGCAAGGATTAAGCTATTGCCGCTCTGATATTTAGACCTGTGAACAAGGGGAAGGAAAAACAAAGGAGATTGTGACAAAGTATGTCCTAGTACCGCTTCCCTTGCTCATCCTCTAGGAGTTGCCTCCCCAGTCCAGACCTCCCTGGGTCTGCATGGACGATTCTGCCTAATTCTGATGTTCAGTATTCACCATGCCACTTGGCTACTAACCTTGGATGGAACTGTGTCTTTCAACCTGAGCCCGAGTATAACACATTTTTTCCTAAAACTGTTCAGAACTGGGTGAGAAAGAATGGTGCTATATTTAGGTCTTCCTTAGGGCCTCCTAAAAGAAAAACCAAACAAGTGCATTTGGTTTGGAGAACCAAGCAAACCTTTTTGCGTTTTTTAAAGTCAGGAACTAAATTGTCCAAATATTTAGGGTTCCAATACTATCTTTTTCTACAAAATAATAATATAATTTAAATGTATCACAGATTTTTGCTGAGTACTTAGTTTTACCTCCCTTTTTTACTCTTTAAAAAGCAACAAGTTCTTCTTAGTGTTCTTTCAAATCCTATAATTCAGCACTTGATTAGGGTCATGTGCCTTAGGATGTGGTTTAGAAGATGACCTTATTTGAATGTTGATGTTTTCCTTTTATAGGCGTATCTAAGTATCTTCATAGCATATTTACAAAGTCAGTTTATAGCCAGAGCTGAAGTCACTTGGGATCAGTAACAACATTGTGTGGCAGAATCAGTCGCATGTGTAGGTGTGAAAAGAAGATGGGAAGTGTCCATGCCAAAGTGATTACATCTAAAGGCACCTTTGACTTAACTGAATCTCCAGTCTTTGCTATTCTGGCCCTAACATTCCATGTTTTCCTAGAAGAAGTGCTCTTCCTACCTTTCTGGGTCTCCTTTGTTTTTCCTTCCCCTTGCTCACAATTCTAGATATCAGAGTGGCAGTGGCTTACCCACTGGACTACATCTATTTTTCTAACTACACACACTCTCTAGATGGTTGCATCCTGTCCCATGACTTGAAATCCAGTCTATGAACTGATGTCAAACGTGGGCTTTTCCTCTGAGCCCCAGAATCATGTATCTAATCCCCTGCTCACTATCTCCACCCAGATGCTCAACAGGCATCTTAAACTCCATGTATCTAATAACTGAACTCCTGATCTTCACTCCCTAAGCCTACCCCAAACAGCGTCTTTCCCAATCTTTCCCACCTCAGTTAATTGCATATACATTCATTCTCCAGTTATTCGCTTAAAAGTCTCTGTTGTGTATCTTTTCTTTCCACGGCAAATTTAGACACAGATTGTCCGTCATACTTCAGACACACCCCAGACCCAACCCTCACCACCACTTTCACCGCCAGCACTGCCATCTCTCCTTTGCATTACTGCAATAATGTTGCTCCTTCTTGTTTCAAACCTCCCCCCACCCCCCAAATAAGTCTTACTACCAGGAGTCAAGTGATTTTGTCAAAACATGAATCAAGTTAGGTTACCTCCCTGCTCCAGCCACTCCAGCTCTGTGTTCTTCTTCAAACTCCGAGAGCATTCTCTGCCCCACAATTTCAGAAGAATCTGCTTGGAAGGCTCTTCACCCAGATATCTCTATGCTTCTCTCCTCCAGCTCCTTTGGTGTAAGTTACAGTCACCTTCTCAGGGAGGCCTTCCCTGTTCTTCCTACCTACAATTTCAGCCCCTGCCCCCCACGAGTTGATTTGTCTTCTCTCTGCTTTACTTTCTTTCCTTTAACACTTGTCTCTTTAAAAACAATTATTATTATGATGTTTTTTGCCTCTCCTGTTAGACTGTAAGAGACTTTTGTCTGTTTTATCCACAGTTGCAATTCCAGTGTCTAGAAGACTGTCTGAGATACATAACTCTTTGTTAAATGAATGAGTGGTCAGCACATATCTAAGAGGAAGGAGGGTTGAACAAAGCCAAGTATGCATAATTATTTTTCCTAAATTTGGCATCTTATCAGAACTCCCCTTCCCTAAGGCAGAGAGAAAGAGCAGAGAGAGACCTTGGGTTTGTAGTGTGTGGAGCTCCAAGAACACAGAAGGAAACAGCAGGAGTGGGAAACAGGGACCCTGTAACATTCTCTTTGTTTCCATATTCTGAATTTAAAACTAAGGTAATGTTACAGTTATAGTCACAGAAAATATAAAACAGAGGTCTTTTGTCTACAGTCTAAGGGTTGAATCTGGCGTGCAATCTGTTTTCTATATGACTCTTGACTTCAGAATTGTGTTTACATTTCTAAAGGAGGAAAAAGAGGAAAGCAGCCCCCTACTCCAGTCCCTAACCTTCCTCCATGAAAGAGAACTTAACTTCTAACTTTAGTTTTGTTGAGTATCCATCTAAGAGATGTCATTTGTGCGATCCTTGCCATGCCAAGAAACAAACACTATCTACATGCAAACTACTGTCTTCAGGAAGCATTGGAGGACTCTGAAATTGAGAGACATTCTGCATTCACTGCCCTCTCCGCGAGGAGGAATAGTACCTCCTCGTGACATATTTCCAGGCCCAAGTGAGAGCAGCAGGGATGAGTCTGTCCTTCACATTTTCTTCCAGCTGGAGACATCAGGTGCTCTCTGCCAGGGCACTGTGAAGAACAGGCTGCAGTGCACTCGGGAAATGGTATTTGAGAGACAATAAAAGAAGCCCTGGCTTAAAGTATATTAAGGGATCATAGGAGTACATCTTGACTGCATTTTCAGATCTTTTGATTCAAAGACACACATCTTATCTCCCAAAGGGTGAGGCCAACCTAACACAGGATATAGACAGAGCCTCACAAATAAGGTTGCCGACTGCATGTCAGAGATAATTAGTAAGAACACAGTGAGAGGCTCCTTCGCTTCCCTAGGTACAGAGGAAAGATGAAGCAGGGAGGAAACTCGGGGTGTGTGAGCTGAGTCATCAGCCTGGATGTGCTGGGCAACATGCACCAAAGTGGCACTGACGTGGTTAAGTGTCCACCGGAGCTACATTGAGAAGAAGATACATTATCCTGGCACTGCCTTTCAGTTTTGTGTTCACGGCATTAGGGTGTTTCACGGACACCCCTCCCCACAGAGGAATAGGAGGTCAGAGGGTGTGAGTGGGTGTGAGCAAAGGAGATGACAAATGGAATGGAATCATCAAAAATAACAGATTTTAGCCACGTGTTAAGATTTGAACCAACCCAGTTCCACTTCATACACATTACATTTGCAATGTGTCACTTTCCAAATAGGATTTGAGATGATTAAGTATAAAAGGCACACATGCAATCAAATTAATATGAATACTCAAAGCTGTGAAAAGGAAAGCAAAATGGCAAATATGAGACTTAGGAACAATCGCTGTGATCAGCACTCACGTTTCCTTCAGTCTGCTGTTAGCCAGCTCGCTTTCCTGGATAAAGCCACAGGGTCTAACGTCTAGCCGGCCCCTGCAAGGCAGTGCGTGAACTGCCATGGAACACGGTCCTTCCGTTCCTGCTGTCACCCCTGGCCAGGAGACTCATGGGATAGATTCCCTCCAGGAATGTCCTAGCTTCCTAATTGCAGTTGTTTCTCTGAATTGATCAGTGTTTGTTTGGCCAACACATTTTTTATTAGGAAATAGTGTGAATAAAACTCCACTTTATCACAGATTGTCAACTCATAAAGAGAGAAATGGTCATAGAAGGAAATTCTAACGTAACTGTGGACTATCTTCTTACTGTATTTTCCCAATAATTTTAAGCTTACTTGCTTAACAGAGATACTGTGGGGGGGTTTTAAAAATTTTATTCACTTCCATCATTCCCCTGCAATTTAATTGGACTGCGTTCTCACCTTATACATCCTGTTCACTCACTCTGCATATTCCTGCCTTCTTTCTTGCAGAAACGAAGGAAGATGGGTAAAGATGTCTTTGAAGTTGTTTCAGCTCCCATGAGAGTGTACACACTATCTTGTTATAAATCTTACACACACACATACATCTATAAAAAATCACTGTGGTACAATTGCAGGCATAGCCAAGCACGTTAACCACAACTCCAAGGGCTTTTGGCCTTATGTACGTTCTTTAAAATCACGCGTGCTTTAATTAATATATGACACCAGCAGGGTAGATGCCCATATTTCTGATATTTAACATTAATCACACTCTTAAATGGCTAACGCTGCTACCCAGGAATTATTTGCATGGTCCTTTTCTCTTTATACTTTGCAGTGGTATGGAGCTATGCTGTCTCACCTGACGTCAGACCCCCAGATTCATATGTACTAGAATTTATACAAGTCCATCAATATCAAAAACACCTCTCAAACCTCAGCATATCTGAGAATGAATCGCAATGTCCTTACTACATTGTGTCCTCATTCAGAGGCCCTTACACCCAACAGATCACATTTCCCGCCATTCCACTGCACAAGCTCCAAACGCAGAAATTACGTTTGAGAACACCTTAACCCTCACTCCGAGTCAAATCCATCACAAATTTCTCTTTAGTATACATCCTAAGGTAGCTCTCAAATACATCGTTTTTTCTTTCATTCCACATCATCGTGTTTGTGATACCATACTTTCGAATGTTTGTTCTGGTGTACTGATAATCTGTTTTCTGCAGAGTAGCCAGGATTATCATTATAAATGCAACTCTGATCGGGGTATTGAGCATCGACACCCCCCTCACACCCAGTACAGTCATACCCATCGAACCATGTACTTGTCACATTTTGACGAGAAAAAAAATCAGCACTTTTTGGGGACTTGCTCGGGCCTCATCGCACTTGCTAGAACTCATAGGAATCACAACGCAGCCCTACAAGAGAAAATGCTCAGTGTTCGGTATTCAGCACTCATCACGAGTTCCGGAATGAATTAACGACGAGTACTGAGGTATCACTTTAATAGCTATTTCCAGTACCTTAACTGGGAATGATTACCTTATTTCAGGGGATGTTTGGGGTAGTGTTTTAGAAAATATTTCCTTTAATTCTTTCCAGGAGGAGCTTCCATAAATTACCACACCATGAAAATGGCAGAACAATGGTATGGAAAGAAACTGGAATTTGAAGTCAGGAAGCTTAAATTTCCATTTGAATTCTTCCACTATATATAGGTGTGTGACACTGAAGAATTCATTTAACACTCCTGAGTGCCAGTTTTCTCATGTGACATTGTTCTTACTTCAAAGCATCATTGAACAAATGAAGGACTATATGTAGAAGTGCTGTGAGAAAAATATGACATATGAATGTAAGACATTAATATTATTAAGGAAAAAATGACAAGACTTAAACTTCAGGAATACAAAAGACACTTCTGAGTTCCCATAAGAAAATGGTGATAGCTTATACTCACATCTTTCCATCACCTATGAAAAAAGCATTCAGACCAACAACATGCAAATAAAGCTGTTCAGAACTTACACTTAGAGCTAAGTAGGGACCAGAGACTGCTACAGACTTCCAACTATGTTTATGTAGGGAAATCAACACCTGGAAGCAGCAAAGCAAGCTGCAGAGCTCACCCAAGAGATGACAGGTGGCAAAAACTGTATGGAAAGAGCAGGGATGGGGACAGAAGAGATCAGAGGCCTAATATGACAGAAAACAGATAAAAGTCACACTCTAGGAAAAGAGATTCACCCTAAATGCCACCTTAGAACAGTTTTGAGACCTAGTGGTTCAGAGCACTGGCTGCTAAAGAATCAATGAAGAGGGTTGAGAATGTGCCAGAGCAAAGATTAAAACCTTGAAAAGCACCATTCAGGGGTATGGCAGACTAGCTGGAAGGGAAGGGGCTTCATCTAAAATTGGGGGTGAAAGGAAAGAAGAAGCAAGTCTTGGAAATTAAGGGACCTACAGAAAAAAATCATAAAGGAAAAAGACTGTATGATCTCATTAATATGTGGAATCTAAAAAAACAAAACCCACACTCACAGATGCCAAGAACAAATAGATGATTGCTGGGGTTCAAGGGACAGCATGGGGGGAGGGGCGAAAAGATGCAGACTTCCAGTTATAAAACAGGTGAGTCGTGGAGCTGTAATGAGCAGCAGGTTGACTCCAGTTAATACTACTATATTGTACTTTGAAAGTTGCTAAAGGTAGATCTAAAAAGTCCTGATCACATGAAAAAAAATTTTGTAACAAAGTATGGTGTTGTACACTTGAAATAATACTTTATGTTACTTACATCTCAATTTTTTAAAATCACAAAATCCGAAGACATAAAATACCCTCTTCCCACCAATGCCAAGCCCTGCTAATTTGTAAAGACTGCAGTGCAATGCACAGAGAGCAGAGGCTTCTGCCAAATAAGAAAGTTTGTCCGCCAAGGGTACTGCTCTCCCCTGACTAGAGAGCCCATTACTGATGAGACGGGAAATGATGTGATTTCAAAATTAGCATACATTGGCATATGACATCCACACGAAGGTTTTATAAATAGAAAAACATAATCAAAGATGTTAGCTGACAAAAATTTTCCAACAAAAATAAAGCAGGTAAAAACTATGACTTAACACTACAACTCGAGCTAAATACTCTTAAACTAGCTTTGTTGATGTGAATAAAATATGTTAAATCAGAGACTCAATGAAGAGCAACCAAGATAGGCACACACACACACACACACATGCAAAGATATAAAACACGAGTGATTGAACGAAAAAGTAAATAGAAAAAATACAAAGTCAATTTGGAAATAAAATTAAGTTACAAAATATCTGAGGGAGGTTAGATTCAACTGAAAATATAACACAGGGCACTGAAGAAAAGTAATATAGCTGAGAGATGGAAAATTAAATAAAGAGATAAAAAGAATCTGAAAGAATGATAGCTAGAAGATCCAACGCATAGATAACAAGAATTTACAGAAAAGTGGGGCCAGATAGATAGATGGTGAGGGAAGATGGTTTGACCTTGGGTGGTGGGTACAAAATGCAATACACAGACCTGTGTCACAGAATGTATACCTGAAACCTATATGATCCTACGAACCAATGCCACCCCAATACTTAATTCAAAAAGAAAGAAATGTTATAAAACTAATGGAACAGAATTATTATTTCAATTTAAATTTATAATGGAAGAAAACTTTCTAGAAATAAAAGGGTGACACTGAAAGACTCTACTGTATATCTAAAAATGTTTAACTAGTCTAGTCAGTTCTAAGCTCTATTCTAGTAAAATGATTACACATTAAGGATAAAAGAAAAATCCCCTGGCCCTCCAGAAAAAATTACTAAGTTAATTTAAAAAAATGTCAAATTGGTATACGACTTCTTAACAGTAACATATAAAGCAAAAGAGCTGGTGAGCAACAATTTACAGGAGCTCCAAAGAGAAATTGTGAGCCCACAATCTTACATCCCGCCAAGACGGCCTTCAAAGAGCAAGGCCACAGACAGCGTCCACAGGCAAATACCCGAGAATGCTGTCCTCGCGAACAATTCCTGAGAACCACCAGGAGGTCAGGCTTTATCTAACCAAGGGATGACAGGGCAAACTTCAGCAGTGGGAGTAATCATGAGCATTAAAGACATTTCATTGCAGAGCCAAGGTTAAAGGGATGTGGAAGGACAGTGTAACGCCATGTGTCCTGACCTAGTAGAAACAACTCACAAGAAGCTGGAGGACAAGGAGACGGAAAGAGGAGTGAGATGAGCGCCTGGACTGTCACACAGCAGGTGGGTGCGGAGGACATTACTTGAAGTTGTCAAAACAAACAGAGGCATCCAAGAAAAGGAAAAGAGTGTATAATGGTGTTATATACATGATTAACATAAACATAACCACTGGCAAAAATAATTACAAATCTTCCTCATAAACAAAAGCACGCTAAAAAAATGGGCAAATAAAATAGAGCATAAAGGGAAAGAAATACAATGAACACTATATGAATATATTAATATAAACACGAAATCATGATGAAGCGGAGACCAAACATGTCTGTGATATAAATACAAAATGAGCTTACCTCAACTATTTAAAAATATTCAGATTGATTTACAAAGCAAAACCCTATTATGTGACAAATGCAAACACCAGTCAAAAATAAAAAATTCCAAAAAGCCGAAAATAACCATGTGGCAAGTTTGTGTCATGAGAATACGAAATAAGAACAGAGCAGGAATGGCAATTCTGAGAGCAAACAAGGCAGAATTCAGACCAAAAGCAGTGTATGTGGCCCAGACCTCTCTAACACCAAGAACCCAAATCCACAGTGAATATGTAACAATGACAAATATATGTGAACCGAATAAAAACACATCAGTAATAAAGGGTGAAGGGTTTACAGGAACAACTATAAAGGACACAGGGAGACAAAAACAAGGTGGGGTGGAAACAGGGGAGGGAGGTGGGGATGGCTGAAGTTGGGGGGACAGGTAGGGGTAAAAGGCAGAAAACTGTACTTGAACAACAATAAACTTCAAAAGCATTTAATAAAAAAAATAGGAACTTTAAATAAAACACTTCTTTCCATTCATATCAAGCCAGTCATACAGGAGTGTCCAATATTTTGGCGTCTTTGGGCCAAACTGGAAGAAGAAGAGTTGTCTTGGGCCACACAGTAAATACACACTAACAAAAACTGATGAGCAAGAAAAGTTTTAAGGAAGTTTGTGATTTTGTGTTGGGCCTCATTCATAGTCATTCTGGGCCGCGTGGGCCAGACACACTTGCAAAGAGCCTCTCCCTCCCATGTCAGTCGCTGGTTCTCGATTTCTTTTGTACATTGAAGTCACAGGAGGACCTTATATGCACTGATGCTGTGACCTCACGCCCAGAGATTCTAATTTGTTCGGTTTTGGATATACTAAATGCTGGAGCCTAAGAATATTATGTTCTCCAGATGTTTCTAATGTACTTAAAAGACTGAAAACCACTGAAATAGATGCACATGGACTGGAAAGTAGTAAAACTATCTACAATGAGAAAATAATATTCACAGTGGAAAGCAAGCAGATAATATTCTTAATAAACTTAAGAAATGTACAAAAATGTGTGAAAAAATTACGTTGAATCCCCAGTGTAAGAACTTTCAGGCATGCATCATCAATGCACACTAAAATGACGGGACATAATTTTAGGGGGTATATTAATTTTCTGTTGCTCTCTCAACAAATTACCAACTTCTTAGGGGCTTGAAACAACACAAATTTGTTAACTTACAATTTTGTTGGTTAGAAGTCAGACATGGGACTTACTGAGCACAAATGAAGGTTTATCAGCAGATCTGTACTCATTACTGGAAGCCCTAAGGGTAAATGTCTCCTTACCTTTTCCAGTTCCCAGAAGATGCGGTACTCTTCAGTTTCGGGCTCTCTCTCTCTATCTTCAAAGCAAGCCACATTGCACTTCTCCAACCATCCTTCCTAAGTCACATCGCCCTCTGTCTCTCCTTACTTCCATTTTCTACTTTTAAGGACACTTGATACTCTGGTTTCTCTTCAGAACGTGTAAATCTTTCGCCTTTTACTTTTAAGGACACTTGAGATTGCATTGGGCCCACCTGGATAATGCAGGGTAATTTTCCGATATGCAGGCCAGCTGGTTAGCAAACTTAATTCTGTCTGCTACCTTCATTCCCCTTATCCATATCTAAATGTAACCTATTTACAGCTTCCACTGTTAGGACATGGACATCTGTGGATGTGAGGGTGAGGGGTATATAGAAGTCTGTCTGCCACAGTGGGAAAGGAAATTTGCATGCTCTCCAAGTCCGATACCGCTGACTACTCATTGAGTATGTATAAAGAGACAAAAGGCACCTCTACAAGAGAGAGATCCAGGTTCATTAACTGCCCAAAGGTAGCCTCACCAACATCAAACAGATGGCCATTATGAGAAATGAATGTAAAGCAAGAGGAAGAACATTAACTCACCTATGTAGTGTTTTTGTCTAAAATACGTAATCTTGAATTACAAGAAAATAAATAAGCAAATCCAGACTGTGATACATTCTAGAAACAATTGTTCTGTATTCTTCAAAACTTTCAATGGCATTTAAGAAAAAAATAAAAAGTGAACAGATACAGATTAGAGACCAAAAAGATGTGACTGAAATGCAATGAGTTATCTGTGATTGGATCCTGGAATAAAGGTAAAAATAAGCACACACAAAAAAATTTTTAGAGAACTGGAGAATTTTAAATATGGTCTGTTTAGTGTGCAAAATGAATGTATCCACATTGGATACTAAGGTGTGAATGTGATACTGTGGTTCTGGGAATGCCATTGCTCTGAAGAGAGTATGTAGGCTGAGACATCATGATATCTTCAGCTTGTTTTCAAATAGTTCAGCAAACAAAGGAGGTCAGTTGTTCATGGCAGGGTATGTAGAAAAAAAGAAAAAAGTGAATATAAAAATATTAATATTTGGTGAAACTAAGCAAAAGACTAACTTTGGTGGCTAAAATTTCTTGCTTTTGCTCACCGTGTGCATAGTCAATTTCAAGACAAGGCATCAGACATCATCTAATTTGTCTTGAACATTTGACCAAATAGGCCAATTATTAAACCTTCAATCTTCTGAAAACCTAAAATTTTTCCTTCTATGTATTTTTGAATTTTATATCCATTGCCAAATTGCTTAAGTTGGCTTAAATGCTTCACAACTTAGACCTTAATTATTTGCCTACCATGAACTTCTCCAGTTACAAAATGTTTTCTTTCCTTCAATTTAAGACTTAGTTGAAGCTTACCTCTTCTATTAGCGATTGTGAAGGTGAATTCAGTAAGTTATCTTCTTTCTGACCTAATACAATGTCTTCTTCTTTGACACAGGTAAAGGAAGTACCTATATTTTCTCTCATGGTTCCAAATGTACAGGTTGGATGACTGCTCTGTAAATCATGTACCATAAGAGAAGAGACCCTTTCTTGACCTAAACGACTTCTACCACGTCGTGGGCATTCCACATGTTAGATGAACACAAAGGAAATTTTAATAAGCCACTTGTTCACACATTCTTTAGAATGAAAGCCTTTCAAACCAAGTCTTTCTCCTTTCTTTTCTTTCTTTTTTTTTTTTTTTGACGGTGTAACTTGATTTCTAAACAGCTAACTTGAGAATAAGAAGAAGGACCAAAATACAGGAGCTTGCGCCCTTACAAAGCCAGTATAAATGTTTGGAAAGCTATTCTCTACCATTCTCATGGCTGTTTTTTTTTTTTTTTAATAGCACTTTTCCTTATAATTCTAGTATTCTATCACCTGATGAGCTACACAGCTCCTTACACAACTGAATTTGGGAGAACTCCTTATTAAAATGCCCTTAAGCCATAAAACATACTTTGAAGTAGAACAGTAGGCAGCGGCTTCAGTAAGTTGAAGATCAAAGATGTTGCTATCCCCATGGCCAATGAGAATGAAACTTCATTTTAGTGCAGAAGTGTTTGGGGAAGAAATGTTTTCTTCTGATAAAAGAAGGCTGGAAATGGAGCAAGGAGGCTCTGGACCTATCTCCTTTACTACACGGTTCATATATTTCTCCAACAGCCTATTGGACCTTCTTTAAATCTTTTTAAATTTGAAAGCCTTTCTGTTCTCCACAGCTGGCCCCTTATCTCTGCCCTTGGAAGAGAACACGCTGACCTGCCCCCCTACAGACAAGCCGTCTGAGGCGAGTGTGTGCCATTTCTGATTTTCCCTGCCCTGGTTCTGATACAGACCACCCCAACAGACTATTTTATTAGACTATTTTTTTCCTCGTTATTTTCCCATTCATGCTTTGTGAAAGCCAGCACCAGGACTTCAGAATAAAAATGCTCACAGCAGTCTCTGAAGAAGCTGTGCGGTATCAGCTTTTGAGATCGACTGTTGACTAGCCATTTGCTTTACACAGTAGAGGTTACTGGCTTGCGAGGGAAATTGAACTAGTTTGACATCTCTTGATCATACAATTCCCGGGGTTTCCTGAATTTTGAAGCAAAATGGTCAGTTAATCTCACTCAGCACATAGTGTTAAGGAAGGCAGGAGAAGGGTAGGGAGGCCAGACTGAACATAACACAGTCTGGTACCAGGGGATCAGCGTCCCTGTCCCAGGAACCCTTCTGAGCAGACCTGAGAAAGAAAATCTACATAGAACACAGGCTCAGTCTGGAGGTTTCTGGTAAAGCCCCAGTCTGTGTTTAATAATGTACCCATCACACTATTTGATATTCCATTCACATTCAAGTATGGTTACCAAACCGTGAGAGAGCGAGCTTAGATCTGAGGACAGCCCACTTTTTATTCTCTCTTAGAACTAATGGAGATTGTAGCCTCAGGAGCCTTTCCTTTTGAAATTTTTAAGAATTCCCACAACTACTCAAAGATCACATGGAGATGCCTGAACAGCTTAGAAAGCCCAAAGCCAGAATTATGTACTCCGTGCCACATGAATGAGTGGATATACATGTATATATCAGAACAGAAAAGTCAGTGAGCCTGGCACAAACACAGTTCTGCCCTCAAACCTCCCTACACAATTTTGCTGTCCAGAGGAGAAAGCAGTCTAAGAATTTATGACTATCTCCTAGAATAGAAATTAATTCAATAGAATTAAGCACTCCTAGAAAACAGATTTCAACATATAACATGAATCTCTACAGTAAGTAGCCTTTTCCCTTTCTATGTAATTTTCTTAAATGCTTTATTTTTTTTTAAGGAATGACACAGAGACAATGAAACCATAAAGACAGATCTGGTCATATGAATATTTCCAACCACACATTAACTATATGTAGGGGTATATTGTTATATGCTCATATATATAATCTTCCATATTTAAAAGATCATTTTCTCCTGGCATTCTCTCCCACCTCCACCCCAAGAAAACAAACGTGTTTGTGGCCAAAGAATTCTAGCTAGACTATTCCTTCGTAAACCAGGCTCAAAGCGTCGCCCCCACAAGCAAAGGCTGTGTGCTTTTCAGCTCATTTGGAAGTGAATGGTCTGGATCAACCTGGCCAACTGTTGGCGACCCCACTAATTCACAGGCCTATCTTTGCTCTTCTCTGCCTCATTCCACCATGACCAGCTAGAAAACAGGGCTCTCCGGGAGAGGGTTTTGAATACCTAACTTAAACAAAGGGTGATGTGAGCCTTTCGAAAAGACTGAAAACACAAATTTAGAATGCTCTTTTTGGAAAAGGAAATAAAAACAACCTTGTGTTCACAAAATGATGCTCTCTTTTTTCATTGGTGTGTGGGACTGATATGCTAGGCATATATCTTCCTTCCCAGAAGTTAGCCACAGGAATGAACAAGGTCATTAGGAATGGTGTCGGGATTGCTGCTTCTTCTTCTAGTTAAAAGATAGACTTTATTAAAGCAGTTTTAGGTTCACAGCAAAATCGAGTGGAAAGTATATCACTTACCCAGTCCCCCACACGCACAGCCACCCCTTCTATAAACATCACTCACTGCAGTGGGAAATATAATATACTAGCCGATTAACCTACATGGACAAGATTATCATCCAAAGTCCATTGCACACATGAGGGTTCACTCTTGTTGTTGTGCATTCTGTGGGTCTTGACAAATGTGTAATGACATGTATCCACTATTATATTATCAAACACCGTAGTTTCACTGCCCTAGAAATTCCCTGTGCCCTGCCTCTTTGTCCCTTCCTCCTTCCCTCCCTCAGCTCCTGGCAACCACTGATCTTTTTCTGTTTCCATAGTTTTGTCTCTTCCTGAGTGTCATATTGTTAAAAGCATACAGTTACAAACGTTTTCACATTGACTTTTTTTTGCTTAGCAATATACATTTAAGTTCTCTCCATGTCTTTTCATGGCTTGATAGCTTAGTTCTTTTTAGAGCTGAATCATATTCCGTGGTTTAGGTGTACCAACAGTTTAACTACTGACCTATTGAAGGACTTCTTAGTTGTTTCCAAGTTTGGATGATTTGGAATAGAGTGGCTATAAATATTTGAGTTCAGGTTTTGGTGGGGATGTAAGTTTCCGACTCATTTGTGATTGTTGGATTATGTGATATGTAAATTATGCAAGGAACTACCAAACTGTCTTCTAGAGTAGCTGTGCTGTTTTGCATTCCCACCAACGTGAATGAGAACGTCTGTTGTTCCACTTTCTCCTCAGTATCTGGTGTCCTCAGTGTTTTGGATTTTAACCATTTTAATAAATTTAAGCTGGCATGTCATTGTTTTAATTTCCAAGTCCCTAATAACAAGGTGTTGGGCATCCTTTCATATGCTATTGCCATTTGCATGCCATCGCTGAGGAGTCTGCTCAGATCTTCTGCCTGTTTTTAAATGGGGTTAGCCATATTCTTATTGTTTAGCTTTAAGGGTTCTTTGTATGTTTTGGGTAGCATTCCTTTATCAGGTGTCTTTTGAAAATATTTTTCATGTAGTCTTTGGTTTGTCTCTTCATTTTCTTAACTATTGCTTCTTTTTCAAGTTTTATTTTTCTTTATTTGACCATGGGTACTAAAAAGAATGTTTAAATACTGATAACTCCAGTTCACATGAGGTATGAGCCATTCATTGTTTGGTTGTTGAGTAACACTAAATCCTTCTGCTTGCATACTCTATTGGAATCATGTGGTCAAAAGTTCTTTTTGCAATTTATTAAACTCTTCCTGGGAAAAATTAAGGGTATAAATAGCATCTTCCCATTTGCCAGATGGGAACTTAGCTACCTGGAAGTGAAATATGTCTTGACCTTTATTTAATAAGTGTGCAACCAGACTAATTATCAGCTACCTTCTTTCTACCAGGGTGTGTGTGTGTGTGTGTGTGTGTGTGTGTGGTTATACATGAATTTTAGGATTTTTATTTCTATTTCTATGAAAAATGCCATGGAATGTTGATAGAAATTGTATAGAGATCAATTTGAGTAGCATGGACATTTTAAAAATACTATTTCTTTTAATTCAGGATCATGGGATATCTTTCCATTTATTTATATCTTCTTAAATTTCTTTCATCGATGTCTTATAGTGTTCAGGATAAAGGTCTTTTACCTCCTTAGTTAAATATATTGATAGGTATTTTACTTCCAGTTTCTGTGGTATATCGAGGTCTGTCCATAAAGTATCCAGCCATGCCATATGAAAAATAGAGATATTTATTGAAGAAGATACAAGAAACATTGTACATAGGACAATGACACCTCAATCCCCTTCAAAGTAGGCACCTTTGGACCTCACACAGCTCTCCCAATCACCATTGGCCACCCTGTCATATTTTCCTGAATCTCATCATCAGTCTGAAATCTCTTCCTTTTCAAAGGTAATTTTAGTTTTAGGAAAAGGCAGAAATCACAGGGCACCAAATATGGGCTATAGGGGAGTTGAGTCACCTGGGTGATTTGATGTTTTGCCAAAAACTCTGCATGAAATGTGATGGATAAGCGGGTATGTTGTTGTGATGAAGTTGCCAAACACCAGTTGTGCATAGTTGAGGCCTTTTGAATTGTCCAAATAGTTTCCACGGAGGAATGTTCAAGCCTAATACAAAATCTGATGCAGATTTGCTGCTCTACTCGCTCAGCCATTTTGAATGTGGTGGCTACATGGTAACATGCTCATTCAACGGTGTCTACCACCCTCACTGACTAGTACAGTGAAGTCATCATTGTTCACATATGTGCATTTCAGTCCATCCCCCTTGGCTGCCAGGTTATATTGATGTTATGTTAACAATGACTGGACTTTTTTTGGACAGGCCTTGGGGGCTTGTCCTCTCATGTATCATGTCTTGTGCAGAGTTTTCTTTGTGGGTATATATATATATTTTTCCTTTCTCTCTATATATATATCCAGAAAGTATCCAGCCATGTGATATGAAAATTATCACATATATATCCAGAAAGAGAGAGAGAATTTTCTGCTTTTTGTTTACCATGAGGTTTACATAAAACATCTTATAGTTACAACAGTCTGTTTTAAGCTGATAACAACTTAACTTCAATCACATACAAAAACTCTATCTCCCAAGCATTTTTTTGATGTCACAATTTATTTCTTTTTAGACTGTGTATCCATTAACCAATTGTTGTAGCTATAATTATTTTTTATACTTTTTTTCTTTAACCTGTGTTAGAGTTAAGTGATTAAAAAACCACTATAATCAATAATAGAGTATTCTGAATGTGACTATATACTTACCTGCCAGCATATTTTATATTTCAATATGTTTTCATGTCACTAATTATTTTAACTTGAATTACTCCATTTAGAATTTCTTGTAAGACAGGTCTCACTGTGATGAACTCCCTCAGCTTTTGTTTGTTTGGGGAAAATCTTTCTCCTCCATTTTTGAAGGACAGCTTTGCTGGGTAAAGTATTCTTGGTTAGCAGTTTTTTCTTTCAGCATGTAATATGAAAGCGCTGAGATTGTGACAGCATCACATGGAACCAGGTTCTGTTTTGGCCACTTGTAAACTGTGAGATTTGGGGCAAGGAGATCACAATCTCTCTGAGCTTCTGTTTTCTTGACTCTGGTGAAGATTAGGTAAGATAGTGACATGAGTCACTGAGTTCTATTATAGATATCAGTTTTCATTAAGTACCTATCAAATTGAAATGTAAGTACAGGGTAAGGCAAGAGTAGGTTTGCAGTTGTTTGTATAAAAATAATACAACAGTTAATAAATGATGATATAAGAATAAACTCTCTTTTGCATACTTACAACTGTAAACCTACCTTTGCCCCACCTTGTATTTGCTCACGGGGCTGCCGTCCCCACCACAGGGTAAGTTCCCTGAGGGCAGAATCATGGTTTATTCATTTTTCCTTTCTGAGCTCCTTGCTGTTATTACTATATCGTATATTTTTGAATAAATTGATGATTTTTTTCAAAAATTCTTTGACCATTGGCTAGCTCAACAGAAGTAAGAGCTTGGTTTGGTCATACGAGGATGTCCCAGGGACCCTCTGTAGTCAGACCCAAGGAGGCAGTGGGGGTGGCTGACAGAAAAGGCCTAGGGCTTATCATCCTCCTTCTCTAGAGGTAAATAAAATAGTCACATATTTGTTATCACTGAGTCCTCAAAATAATATGATGAGAAAGGATTATTATTTCTATGTTTACACAAAAGAAATTTGAGATGCAGAGAAATTAAATTAATAGCTCAGATTGAGCATATTTTACAGCAGTAGAACTGTAACTTGAACTTGGATATTGTTATGCACTGAGTGCTTGTGTCCTTCCAAAATTTGTAAGTGGAAGCCTTAACCTCCAATGTGGCTGTATTTAGAGATGAGCTCTCTAAAGAAGTAATTAAAGTTAAATGAAGTTATAAGGATGAGGCTCTAATAACATGTGGATTTTTATTCTTATAAGAAGAGATGCCAGGAGCTAGAGTGAGTTCTCTCTCTGTCTCTCTCTCCACACATAGACATACACTGAGGAAAGGCAATGTGAGGACATAGCAAGATAGTGGCCATCTGTAAGTTAGAAATAAAGCCCTCACCTGGAACAAAATTGGCCAGAAATGTGATCTTAGAATTTTAGCCTCAAACTGAGAAAATACACTTCTGTTACTTAAGCTTTCCAATTTGTGCTGTTTTGTTACAACAGCCTGAGCTGACTAATATAGGTGTTGTTCCAGTTAGCTCTTGCCATATAATAAACCAGCCCATAATTTAGTGTCTTAAAATGACAATAATATTTTCTTATTTATCATAGTCTCTATGGATCATAAGTTCTGGAAGGGTTCAGATGGGCATTTCTGGCATGGTGGGTGTTTTTGTGGTTGTGGACAAACTTTGACTAGAATTGAAAGAGCTGCAAGCCGGCTGGGCACCTCCCTCTCCTCATATAGGCTCGCAGTCTCTGCAAGGGGCCTTTATGCACAGGCTATTGGACTTTCTTACAGCATGAAAGCCTCAGGGTTGTCAGACAGCTTACATGATGCAAGAAGGTGTCAAGAATTAGCATTCCAGCAAATAAAGCATCACTATTGTCTTTGATGACCTACCCTCAGAAATCATTCATTGTCACTTCCATCCATTTGATTGGCTATGAACAAGTCACTGCCTGATGAGTTGGAGGGAGAGGTAGCTAGAATCTCCCTCTTCATAGAAAATGGTAAGATTTTAAAAGAGAGTGGTGGGGGGTCTCTTTTTGTGGCCATCTTTTGAAAGTACGATCTGCCACAGATTTATTTGGGTCTAGGGCCATGATTTTCCCATAATAATTTTGTGATGCTAAAACAGAAACCCTTCTCATTGAGGGATTCAAATGTTGAGTTTAGAAAAAAGAAATGAGTCATAATGAGTTATTTAAGTTGAGCTGAGTAATGGCCCACTGTATTTGGTTAAGAGACCTAGGGTCACAAAGGGCATGTCCAAACAGATGTCTTTAAATGAACTTTCTTGGCTACATCCTCAGGAGAGGGCTTGCGGTCAATGTGGTCAGGTGAAAGCATGACTCATCTTCTCATAAAGCCAGAGAACTAAAGAGCTCAGAGCTTGGCCACTAGTATGAAGGGATCTCACACATGAATGAGCAATGAGCAACTCTAGTCGACCTCAGATTTGCTCCCGGAGCAGAGGCCGGGCCAGTGGTGGGGGAGTACGAGGAGAGAGAGGAAGGAGTGATGGGGGTGTGAGAAGGAGATGGGTAGCAGGAAGTCCGCAAACTTGGCAGCAGTGTGCTAGATGGAAACAGCTGGATGGAAGTGTTCTACAGAGAAAATGAGAAACCAAATCCTCCAGCAGCTCCACACAGAAAGACAGCAAGTCAAGAATTTTGCTTAATTGCAAAAGAACCTTAGTTGCCCACAATGGAAGAGCAAGCACAAAACCACTGTCTGATAGGAGATTATCTCTTAGAATGGAGTTTCTGGGTACTCAACTTCTCTTATCCCTGTAAGAGGCTTGCTGGAAAACAGACAGACCCTGTATGCTTTGTATTCACAGCACCTTGCCCCAGCCTCGATAATATCAAAAAGTGAAAAGAATGAAAAAATCACTTTCAATATCTGAACTTAGTTCACAAAGAAAGATCAAATATTGCTGAGTCTGCTTATAACCAAGAACCTGAAATGCTTACGTAGTTCTTGGTGCTCCCTCTGCCAATTGTTTCCCGATACAGGTCACAGGGTGAGAGTACCAGGGCTAGATAATGAGTCAAGGTGGAACAAAATGATGTTAATTCATGTTTTTAAAAGGCAGAGAGGTTCTTTCATATATGAATTTTTAAAAACTGAGCCTGAAAGGACTGTGGAAAATAAACAGTATTATGATCCAAAAAGAATAAAATAGGATGATTGAGTTGACTTTCCGTGTCCTTTTCTTCTTTTGTACAGCCAATGGTAATATATCGGAGACCCTTCTGCCTGGCGTGGGCCCAGCTCCCACTCAGAAAGCCCAGTGGAAAGCGAGGTCCGGTACACAGGACCCACACCCATGGATAAGTTCTCCCGTGGGAAATCAGATCTGCATTGTACCTAGGCCACTTTGAAACTTGCTTTTTTTGCTAAAACTCCCTCACCCTGAATTGAGGCAACAAATGTTTACTGTATTTCTTCAAAGTAACTTCCTAAAATCTATGCTAAACCTTCCAAGGACGAGTGTAACCAGTTCAACCACTTTCCCCTTTACATTTGCAAATATCCTTTCTTTTTGATGTAATTAGCAACAGCTCTCTTTTGTCTTCTGTAAAAGGTAACCACCTAAAGGGAACCTGTGCATAGTAAATGAGGACCATCCTCCAGGCAATGTGCCCAGAAAAGCAATAAAAGCCTGTCAAGGTCAGGGTCGAGGTGCTCCCAGACGCTGTCCCCTTGAGAGAGTGGCCGTGCTGTCCCTTTTCCTCCACAGAATTCGGTATCCATGTGAATTTGTTTCCTCTCGGCCACAACACCACGGACCCCACGAGCCCACGAGCTGGGGTCCGAATCAGTAATACTTTTTTTATTTTTCCATTTTTTTAAAAGCTAATTTCCCTGAACAGCGATATACTGTTCGAGAGCAACCTCAGCTCAGAGAAGACTGATGTAACATAGTTCAGAGAAGTATGAACCATGTTTCCAGTGTCATTTCCTTCCCACGTTCCTTCCCAATTTCAAGAAAACATTCTACTGCTGGCAGCAGATTAGTGCAAAATCTTTGAACCTGAATCTCCCCGAAGCATACACTAGTCACTGAAACAAATTAATTCATAGGAATAGACTAGAGACTTAAGCCTTGAAGGAATAAATTCAAATTTTTAATAAATATTTGGAACAGCATGAGAGGAAAATGTATCTACTGATGTATTTCCTTCGCAATGTAGCATATTTTGTGTTAACAATCTTTCATCACAGATAGTCATGTCAAACCTCTCCTTCTCACCCCCTCCCCACCTCCGGAATTCAAAGTGTTCCGAAGAAACACTGTCAACCTAAGGGCACATGGTCTGAGGAATGAGCAACATTTTCCCTCTACTTGGGAAGCTCATCCTACTCCGCTAGGGGAATGCTTCAAGGAGAAAAAGAGAAAGCCACAAAGTCAGCGGATTCAGTCTCACTGCTCAATGGAAGGGCAGCTGATGGAGCCTAATTAGTGCGGTTACCATGAAAGTGGCTGCCTTTCCAATGCCTTCCTGCCAATTACCCTGCAGCACTTTTTGATAATCCAATGGCAGGAATTTCCTGTGAAGTATTGTCTTCAGAACTGCTCTCCCTAGAAGACTCACAACCCTGGAATATTTTTCCATCCTGTTTCAACAACCCACAGATTTTAGAGTAGAATTCAGAGTCAAATTAATGGGAAGGCAAGCTGGGTATCCACCTAGGATACAGATCTAAAAGGGGAACTAAAACATCACTGGAATAAATTGGCAAAATGTAAATTGGTTTCACTCCTCACTGGTGTCAACTTGTCTGTGTTAAGTACTTTTGTGAATCACACATGAGCCTGCTGTCAGCTGAGTTCAAAATCAATAATGCATGTTGTTTTGCTTACCGGGAATGAGGGGCTTAGTTTAATTATCTAAATGTTAAACCCTTTAATTTGCCTCCCAATATATTGTCTCATATAGAAAATTGCACAATAAAAATTAGGAAACTACAGGAAATATGATCAGTATTTTAGATTTTTTAAATCCCCTCCTGTAGCTAGTAAAGTTAGTGACTGGTTTTATATACAGTTGGTGTTACTTAAAAAAATATCAGTTTCATCTCAGTTTCCATTAAAAAAAGATGTACAAATATTTGAAGAAAATATGGTATAAGAGATGCCAATCTAACAGTCTTCCCAGAGCAACTGCATTATCTCTAGTCAACCTGAAGCGGCACAAGATCCATTTAATCAGCGTTTCCGCATCTTTGTTCAGCATCTTTGTGTGGGAGGCAATCCATAAATGGAAGGTACTGAGAAGTGGTGTTGACCTTCAAAGGCTCATTTACTAGCTATGTTGTTGTGAAATACTCAACTCCTTAACTTCGGTGAACCATGCTTTTTGACTGTTCTTTTTTTTTTTTCTCATTTCTCCACTATTAACTTCTCTAAGCTTATGGAATCATTTCCTCACTTATACTCAGGAACATTATTTTGCTGTTTGGCTAACCTCCAATTCATCATTAATTATGAATTGTATGTCCTTTATAATTCATTAAGACACATCATGAAAATTCCACATCAAGTTAATTTGGTTTCACTTAGTCTTTGAAGACCAACCACAGTTTTTAAAAGACTTGACATGTGTCAGGCTCTGGGCTAATGGCTAAATGGCTATTATACAGTTATACAATATTTATTTTATCTCCAAAATAACCTTCTAAAATAGATACCATATTCATTTAAGAAAGAAAATTAAAAGTAAAACACATTGTACTTTTTTGCCTGTTTCACAGACAGTGAGTAGCAAAACCAGAATTTGGCCGCTGGTGTTCAACTTACCTGACACCAAAAGCCACGCTCTAAAACCTGGCACTGATCGTCATTCTTATCTACCATGCATTATGTCAGATGGACTATGCTTGGCACTGTGCCCTTCGTATTCATTCTAGAGGGATTCACCTAAACTCACAGAGGCTAAATAACTTTCTAAGTGGTCTCACAGCCTGCAAGTGGCAAAGCTAAAGATCAAATTCAGACCTGTTCTCTCCAGGTGTACGACTGACCACAGCATGCCTGTATCTTTAGGAAGAATGTGGGGGGTTTGTTTGGAATGACTGAAAGACTGACAACTTGCTCAGTGCCCAGCATCCCACTGATTCTACATAAATAAAGGCTTTCAATGCAACTGAACTTTCAGTCTTTGGGAGCTAGTATTTTCTGTGTTGCTGTGAGAAACCTTTTCAATATCATGGTTACTACATCGTTAATTCTTTCCAGGAACTTCTGAATGCCATCTGGTCAAAATTTCTCACATATAAAAATTTCCTTTATCTTGCATTGGCTGGTGTGGCTCAGTGGATTGAGCGCGGGCTGTGAACCAAAGGATCTCCGGTTGATTACCAGCCGGGGCACATGCCTGGGTTGCAGGCCAGGTCCCTAGCTCGGGGCATGTGAGAGGCAACCACACATTAATGTTTCCCTCCCTCTCTTTCTCCCTCCCTTCCCCTCTTTCTAAAAATAAATAAATAAAATATTTAAAAAACAAAAACTTGATCTTAAAAAAAATTACCTTTATCTATTACCTCTCTGAGGCTTTAATAAGGGCTAGACTTGCCCTCTACACTTTTATCCCTATTAGTCTCTTTTTATTAGGTAAGTGAATCGTCTATAAACACTTATCCTAAGTCATTGTTTTATTTTATTTTGGCAAAAGCAGAGAGACAAAAATCTATATTAACATAAATACTTAGCATTTAACAAACAATTCCTTTGTCATATCAGTTTAGGTAGCTGCTGTGGTTGCCCACTAACTGGGCTCTTGGGATGGTTGCTTAAGACATGGCTCCTAGTGACCTACCCCCCGCCCCAACACACACACAGTCACCCCTTTGGGTATCCATGGCCTCATTCAGTATCTTCCCCTTGAGTACAGTCTGGATCTAGTGACTTACCTCCAATGCGTAAAATATAGCTCAAGTGATGGGCACCATTTCCACGATTACGTTATAAAACAATATTGACTTTCATCTCGCTAAAACTCTATTTCTTGCTGCTACTCTCTTAACCTCTCACTTTCTCACTTTGATAAAACAAGCTGCCACATTGTGAGATGCTCAATGAAGATGTTCATATGGCAAGAAACCAAGGGAACTCTCTGGGTAACAGCTTGTGAGGGACTATGTTTTAGTCCAATAACTCACAATGAAATGAATCTTGACAATAACCGTGAGAGTGAGCTAGAAGCATATCCTTTGGAGTGAAGCCTTGAAATGACTAGAGCCTTGTTAGAGAACCCAGCTAAGCATAACCAAATTCCTGACCCAGAGACACCGTGAGATAATAAATGTGTATTGTTTTAGTCTGCTAAGTCTTGGGGCAATTTGTTACCTAGCAATAGACAACAAATACAGCTCATTACTCCCAGCCTGCCTCACGAGTTGTGCTGAGACCGGCTATGCTGAGGTTGGGCTATCCTAGGGACACCAGAATTTGCATCTCAATGGACGCTACTTCCTCTATATTTTGAAGTTCATATTTCTGAGTCGGTGCTCATTTGCTTTCATTGTTTGCACCTTAGAAGGCAAAACTCCATTTTCTTCAGAAATACATTCTTCCTGTTATTGGGATGCCGCTATGCAGCTGTCTACCTGCCTTGCCCTCTCGGGGCTTCATTTGGGTCCTAAATAAGGATTGACAAACGGGTTTTCTCCCTTGACTTTCAGCCCCCACATTTAATTATCAATCTTATTTTACTTTTATAATTATAATGAATAAATATTTGTACCAGCCGGGAGCACGGAGTACAGAGCTCAGAGTTATGGACAGGGTTGCACAGGACCCACAGGCAATGCCAAGATGGGGCACCATCCTCATCCATCAGAAAGTTTCCCAAGAATTGGCTGTGCATGGGCATTGGGCTTGCTGGCTGGACCAGGACTGTGTTCTGTATCCTTGACAGACTGAGCCACCTCTTGTTCATGCTCCTGGGGAAGACCTGGAAGACCAAGTGCTAAAAAGACATCACTGAGAAAAGCCAGATCCTTTCTGTAGTCATCTTCACCACCACTTGGACCTGCTTGTCAGCGTCATCTCCATGCACAAAACAGTCATGAAGGTGGTTTTTCTCCTCTGTGCCTATGTCAGTGTACAAGATCTCTGAGAGATTTTGGAAAACATTTGACAGTGAGAATGATACATTCCACCTGGAGTTTCTTCTGGTCCCATTCATTGGCTTCTCCTTCCTTGATAATTACAGTTTCACTTCCCTGGAGATCCTCTTGACTTTCTCTATCTACCTGGAATCGGTGGCCATCTCACCCCAGGTCTTTGTGACCAGCAAGACTGGCGAGGCTGAGACCATTACTACTCATTCCTGTTCTTTCTTGGGCTGTACAGGGCATTCTGCCTGTCTCACTAGATCAGGCGCCACCAGACTGAGAATTTCTACCACCAAATTGCAGTGGTGTCTGGAGTAGTACAAACCATCTTCTACCATGACTTCTTCTACTTATATGTAACCAAAGTCCTTAATGGAAAGAAACTAATTCTTCCAATGTCAATTTGAGGGCCTTCAGAGGACAAGGACGTGAAGCCAGCTATTTGAGATGTCCTACTGGGTGACTTATGACTCAGATCAAATGTTAAAATTAAAGCCAGTAAAAAGCTTAGTGTAGATGGATTTCAACAAATCACTGATCATTCTATCTAGAAGACCTCATCAATAACACCTCCCTTATATAGGTAACTAAAATCCTGGGTCAGTTACACACCCATAGTCCCATACAATGTCAACAGGAATGCCCAGGAACCTTAGGTATCTAATTTACAAATGGGATAAATAAACTACTGCTCTTTACAAAAAAAAAGAAAAAACTATTTGTAAATTTATAATAATAGCTATATGTTTAATAATAACTTCAACAATAATTTTCTTTGAGTGCTTATGTGTGTCAGACACTATGCTGAGATCTTTATATGAGTTATATTACATAGATGTTAAACATTTTAAAATTATTTTAGGCACTATTCTATGTTTTTTAATTTAAGGATGAGAAACAAGGGTTTTATGGAGATTATGTGACTTGTTCACCATCACGCAGAAAGAAATGGAAGTGGGATGTGAACCTGAATCCCGACCATCTGTCTCCAGAGGCCACACACAGAAAAAAATACAGAAAATACATTTTCTAAAGACTTAATTTTTTAGAGTAACTTTAGGTTCACACAAAAATTAAGGGGAAGGTAGAGCTTTCCCTTATATTCCCTTCCCCAACACATGCACGGCCTTTACATTATCAACATCCTCCACCACATTTTCACATTTGTTAGAACTGACAAACTTACGTGGACACACGGCAATCACCTCAAGGTCTGCGGTTTACATTAGCATTCACTCTAGGTGCTGGCATTCCGTCGGTTTGGAGAACGCGTGATGACATGTAACCACCACTGTAGTATCATACGGAGTATTTCTACTGCCCTAAAAATCCTCTGTGCTCTGTCAGTTCATCCAACCCCCATCTCTAATGCCTGTAAAAAAGTGTAAAAACAATGGAAGTCATCACAAATTCTACTATCAGAAATAATTTGTTAATACCTTGATCTATTTATCTCATTTGTTTCCTGGTTTCTTTCTTTTCTCTTTTAATTTGGTTCACTTTATTTTTATTGTTTCTTTTATGTCTGTACATAGATATGGACTTTATAGAGTAAAAAAATTCTGCTTTTTCCATTTAAAATTACATTATGAATATTTTTGATGCTGTGTTTTAGAAGACATGATTTCTAACTGGTAAAAATATATGAGCTTATTACATATTTTAATTTTTAAGTAATTAGTATATTCTTAAACATATTTCTAAATGTTTCCTAATGAATATGAATAATTCTGCAATATTCTTGAATATGAAGATTTATATTCAAGGATATAATCTTTAACTGCATATTTAATGCTTAATTATTTTCTTAGCATAAATCCTTAGAAGTGGAAATGCTAGGTCAGATGTAGATTTTTAAAGCTCTTGTTATATAGTAAAAAAAAAAAAAAGATTTTTAGAAAGGGAAAACCAAGCCACACTCCCTTAAACTATTATTTAAGTGCTAGCATGCTTGCCAAAACTATTCCAGTCTTTTTATTATTTCAACATTTTCAATAATTAAAAAATTCATATCAAAATATTTTTAGTTTTCATTTCTTATTGAGTGTGGAAAAACAATTCAAATGTTCATTCACTTATATCTAAATTAATTAACTTGATGCTATGTTTATTGGCCAAGGGAGAAGAGAAGGGAAAAGTGGGGATGGCGTTGGAGCAGAGGGAATAGGCTGAACGGAAGTACAGAGAGGTGAGATGGCAACACTTGAAGGCAAATGGGCACCATTACAGAACTTTAAGTGTGCAATTGACAGGACAGAAATTACATTTTAATATTATTATTGTGGAGACAAGGTATAGGATAAATTTCCAAATAGGAGATAAGGTGAATGGGTAGTATCAGAAACGTCAGTTAAAAGCTAATGTAGTCATTGAGAGAAGATAATAGCAATCAAGACAAGTCAAAAGGTAGTGGCCATGAAAATGGAAATAAAGAAAAAATATTAAAGCACATTTAAGTAGAATCAACAGGGCTTGAAGACTTCTTGGATTCAGGAAAAAAAATGAGAAATCCAAGGTGACAGCCAGATTTCTGGTTGGTGAAATGTGGCGTTTAGGACCTGACTAGGCTGGGAATCAGCGGAATACTGGGACAACCACATGACTACATCCAGAGACCAGTCAGCTGTTCAGATTTGTCACTTGGAAGAAAAGTGGGGGCTGGAAACAAAGTTTAGAGAATGCTAGGTAGTACCTGAGGTTACTTTTGTAAGCCTCAGTTTTAGTACTTATAATGTGAAAAATAATGCTGAATTGTGGAAAAAGAACAAATGAAATAATGTTTATAAATGTTTAGCTTAGTGCCTAGAGCATAGTAAACACCAAATAATTAGAGCTAGTTTATTGTTATCCAAAAGAAAGCTAAATTCAAGAGGAAGAAAGACTCCCAAACTCATTTTACAAGCATTATCCTAATTCTAAAACCAGATGAAAACATTACAAAGAAAGAAAACTATAGGGCAATATGCCTAATGAACATATAAAAAATCTTCAACAAAATATTACCAAACTGATTTCAGCAAAACATTTAAAATATCATTTACCACGATCAAGTAGAATTTATTCCTGGGATGCAAGGTTGGTATAATACCGCAAGTTATTAATATGATACATCACATAAACAAAATGAAGGATAAAACTCATATTATCATATCAATAAATGTAGAAGAAAACATTTGACAAAATCCAGCACAAATTTATGATAAAAAAACTCTCAACAAAGTGGGAATAGAGGGAACATACCTAAACATAATAAAGGCCATATTTGACAAACCCACCACCAACATCATACTCAATGGGGAAAAACTAGAAGTGTTTCTCATAAGATCAGGAACAAGACAATTATATCCACTTTCACCACTCTTATTCAGCATAGTCCTGGAAGTCCTAGCCAAAGCAATGAGACAAGAAGAAGAAATAAAAAGCATCAAAATTGAAAAGAAAGAAGTAAAGCTATCATTACTTGGAAATGACATGATACTATATATAGAGAACCCTAAAGATTCCACCAAAAAAAAAAAAAAACCCAAAAAACCAAAATTTCCTACTGGAACTATTCAATGAATTCAGTAAAGTAGTAGGATGCGAATAAATATTCAGAAATTGGTTGAATTTGTATATACCAATAATGAACTGTAGAAAGAGAAACTAACAAAACCATCTCTTACAACTGCATCAAAAAAAGGTAACTAAAAATAAATTTAACCAGGAAGGTAAAATATCTGCATTTGTAAAATTATAAGACACTGAAGAAAATACAAGTAAATGGAAGCCTGTGCCATGCTTGGGGTAGGAAAAATTAACATCATTAAAGTTTTCATACTACCCAAAGCAATCTGTGTATTCAATGTAGTTATTTTCAAAGAAAATAATCCAAAAATTTATATGGAAACACAAAATACCCCAGCAATTTTGAGGAAGAAGAACATTATGCTACTTAATATCAAACTATACTACAAAGCTATAGTAATCAAAACAGCATGGTACTGGCATAAAAAACATACATCATTGGAACAGAATAGAGAGCCCAGAAATAAACCCACATCTATGTGGTCAATTACTACATGGCAATAAAGGCAAGAACATACAATGGGGTAGAGACAGTCTATTCAATAAATGGTGTTGAGAAAATTGGACAGATACATGGAAAAAAATGAAACCTAACCACCTTTTTACACCATATTAAAGGATAAATTCAAAATGGATTAAAGACTTAAATAAAAGACTTGAAACCATTAAAGTCCTAGAAGAAAACATATGCATTATAACTCTCTGACATTTCTTTTAGCAGTATTTCTTCTGGCATAGCTCCTTGAACAAGGCTAACAAAAGAAAATACAAACAAATAGGACTACACCAAACTAAAAAGTTCTTCCACAACAAAGTAAACCATCAACAAAACAGAAAACCTACTGAATGGGAGAAGAATTTGCCAATTATACATCCCATATGCGATTAATATCCAAAATGTATAAAGAATTCATACAGCTCAACACACATACACACACACACACACAAAAGAACAATCCAATTTAAAAAATGGACAGAGAACCTGAATAGACATTTCTCCAAAGAGGACATACAGATGGCCAACAGACATATGAAAAGAAGCTCAACATCACTAATCATCAGAGAACTGAAAATTAAAACCACAATGAGATATAAATGCACACCTATCAGAATGGCTATCATTAATAAATTAACAAAAAAGTGTTGATGAAGGTCTGGATTTAAGGGAACCCTTGTATACCATTGGTGGGAATGCAGATTGGTGCAGCAATTATGGAAAACAGTTCCTCAAAAAATTAAAAATAAAATTGCCTCATGACCCAGTATTTCCACTTCTGGGCATAGATCTGGAGAAACCCAAAACACTTATTTGAAAGAATATATTCACTGCAGTGTTGTCTACGATAGCCAAGATATGGCAGCAACCCAACTGCCCATCAACAAACAAGTAGATAAGGAACATATGGCACATAAATACAATGGAAATATACTTTTGGCCATAAAAAATGAAATCTTAAACATTTGTGACAACTTTGATACACCTAGAGAGTATTATGCTAAGTGAAATCAGTCAGACAAAGACAAATACCATACTATTTCACTTACACATGGAATTTGAAGAGCAAAATGAATGAATTAATGAAACAGAAACAGAGATAAGACTGATGGTTTCTGTTTCATCAGAGAGAAGGAGTGTTGAGGGCTGGGTAGAAAAGGTGAAAGGATTAAGAAGTACATATTGGTAGTCACAAATAGTCATGGGGATGTAAAGTACAGCATAGGGAATATAGTCAATGATATTGTAATAACTATGTATGGTGATAGGTGGGTACTGGAAATATTGAAGGGACCACTTTGTTAAGTATATGGTTGTCTAATCACTATGATATACACCTGAAACAATAAAAATAACATTGAATGTAAACTATACATTCAATACAAAAATAATACAAAGTAATCGTGAATGTAAACTATATACCTGAAACACTAAAAAATAATATTGAATGTAAACTGTAATTGAAAAATTATTTGAACAAGAGGAAGACTAGATTGGTTATCAGTAAATCATACTTAGCAGATACTCAGACTGACAAGCCCTAAAATGCACCGGGATAAAATTGCAATGGGGTGAATCTAGATCACCTTGCTAAGAGCGATTTCTGTGAAGAAGTCATTCTGGTTGGGAGAGTTAGGAGTTGTTTGGAAGTGTGCCAAAAGCAAAAGATGGATGAGGCTGAATTTCAAACAAGAAATAGAAGAAGAAACTAGTGTTTTGTCCCTGTAGTAGGCCGGAAATTACCACCCCCTCCCTCCTGACAAATGTCCATATTCTAATCCTTGAAACCTGTGAAGATATTACCTTACATGGCAAAAAGGATTTTGCAGATATGATTAAGTTAAAGGACTTACAGTGGGGAAATTACCTTGGATTATCTGCATGGGTGAAATGTCATCACAAGGGTCCTCAGAAGCACGAGGATTATAAGGAGGGTCAGAGTCAGGGAGGGAAAGGTGATGGCAGAAGAGGTCAGAGGGAGGCAGCCACAAGCCAAGGAATGTGAGCAGCCTCCAGAAGTGGGAAAGATAAGGAACAGAATCTCCCTTTGCGTCTCCAGAAGGAGATACTTTGATTTTAGTTCCACAGGACTCATTTCAGACCTCTGACTTCCAGAACTGTAAGACAAAATTAGTATTGTTTGAAGCCCCTAAGTTGTGGCAGTGAGCGACAGCAGCCATGGGAAAACCATACAGCCACAGGAAATCCGAGTGTGGTGGGGGCGGGTTCCAGAGCCACATTAAGGGATTAGACTTGGCTTGGACAGGCACCTCAGCAGCTCATATGAGGCAAACATTTGCCCCAATCATCTCCGCGCTGCTGATCAGCACAGCTGTGAGTAGAGTCCAGAACCATGTCTGACACACAGTAGGTGCTCAATTAATATAAACTGAATGGATGAATAATTCAAAACATTTTAAGTATTTATTACACTTTGATCTTACTTATCTTTTTCCCACCTCCTCAGATGCTATATAAATTAAGCTCCAAATTTTAAAAGCTGTCTTATTGCTTCCAAAATTTTTTTCATCTCACGTGTTTGGCGGAGTGTAAAACAAAACTTGATGTATAAACTAAAAGTTGACATGTAAACTAAAGTTGATGATTTTCCTTTCTTCTCTACAGAAGAACTAATTCAAACCAACCTTCTCTCATTTCTATCTCCCTTGAATGCAAAGTTGATCTGAACAATTCGATCTCCACTGAGGTGAGTTAGAAATGAGAGGCTGTCTGCGCAGGTTTAAGCAGCACTGGGATGTGTCATTACACTTTTACAAATTTCTTTAGAGGGAGCGAACAATAAAGATGAAAAGCAACAACCTGCAAAGTGCACATTGTCGCTAGACTTGAAAGGGCACGACAAGCTCTGCTCAAAAAGAACAGTCCCTGCGGCTGAGCGGTTGGTCTTCCCTGTATGCATTGCTTGCTCCCACCGACGTTCTTTGAAAGCCACAAACACGTCATTTAATTTGACATTCAAAGAAACCATTGTTAGCCATGTGGTCCACTGTGATGAAGTTCAAAATGTGTGTGAGATTTCCTCCAGGAGCGGAAGAAGGGCCTGGGTTTATTGTCATTCTTCAGCCTGACCCTTGCCTCCCTTGGGATGTTTAGTTTGAACTTAGTCACATGACTCGCTTCCTTTCCCCTCTTTCTCCTGCCTTCCAGGACCCCTTTCTCATCGACTTGCTTGAGCCTGCCTGCATCTCTGAAGAATGGTGTTTTCAGATTATCTTTCTCCCCCAAGCATTTTATCTTATACTTTAGAAGATTACATTTTAAATACAATGCACATCCTACCTCTCCTGACATTCTCCTCCTGCCTTTGTTTATACCTGCTTTCAGTCAATAAGAATAAGAATTTGACATTAATGTTGACGAGAAATGGAAGCAAATTATTTTGAAGAGAATGTAGAAAGGTTTCTGGGGAAGGGGGATAAAGAGTAAATTTATTAAACTGATTAAAATGATAGAAAATTATTTTTACTATTATCATCAGAAGATTATAAACTACCTTTTCATGATTCCTAGACTTGTCCATTCTCTTCGCCACTGAGGACTGCACTGTGGATTTCCATGGCAACTCTCCATGACTGTTATTATGCCAAAGCAGTCATTATCACAGCCACGAAAGAAGACTGGTCGTTTTCTCAGCAGGGTAAGAAAGTAACTGTGGTCTATGGGGGATCCAAGGAAGATAAATCATTTAAACCCTTCCTACCTAACTGCATTCTGAAGCATTCTCTACTAGTTTTGAAAAAACTGTTACTTATGAGTTTATTGATTTTGGAAGCTTAATGAAGTCTTTCAGGTCGCTAAGGCACCCGGCACAACACACAAATCTACCATGGGCCTGGGCGACGGTGGCTTACGGTGTTGGCTTGTATTGTGTTGTTTGCAAATGGCCAGCAGCAATGTAGAGCGTCATTTCGGAGGCTTTCATACAGAAAGTGGAGACGGGTTTGAGGATGCAGGTGCACTCACACACACACACGCACACTCATTCTCCAACCCTAGAAGACTCTTCCGTTGTTATGATTACTTGGCTCAAGTATATAGAGAAAAACTCTGTTCGTAAAAGTTCTGTTATCTAACATGTATAATGTTTTAAATAAACCTTGCTTACTCTCTCTCTGTTTGAAAATGATAGTCAGCATAGCAAAAGAATCCATAAAAAAGCATATAGACCAGAGCTTTCTGATGACATATTTTTCAAATGCTTTAGTTGATAAGGTGGGTTATAAAGAAGCAGTAATTTGTGTGTAATAGTCTTTCCTTTGCTTTCATAATTAAGGCTGTAACAGAGAAATGCCTACTGGTTGTCAGTGAGATTTGCAACTCTTGTGCCTCCAAAGCACCGCTCTCTCTGTACGTTCTAGGGGGGGAATTCTCTATTACTCAACAAACACAAATCTTTTGGAGCCTCTCCTGTGAGTTAGCAGTGGACAAAACAACCATTTTCCTATAGTCCCAGAACTTCCATTCTAGTGGTGGAAAATAGTCAAACATGAATAAATACTTATATGTCATAAGACAGCTTATAATAGGTATTATTTTTTTTAAAAAGGCAAGATAAGGAGGATAGATACTAACAGGAATAAGGGTAATTTTATGTGGGGTGGTCAAAAGAAGGCCTCTCGCAGGAGGTGACATTTGACAGTTGAGCAGAGTCTTAAAAGAAACACCTTTTCAGCACAGCTAAATGCTCTCAGATCCCCATACCACTTTCCGTAAATCTGAAGATGAAACAAACATCTGCCAGATGAAAGAAGAAAAGGTAAAGACAGGCATTGCGAGTGATAAATCCACACCAATCCAACTCAGGGACTAATTTATGTTTCCAAAGCATGTTCAGAAAAAAGTTAAAAAGAAATCCCCACCCTGGGACCCTTTGATGAATCACCAGTAGCTAATTGTTGCTGAGCATCCCACAGGCATGACATATCATTTGAAATCTGGGTGGATTTCAGAAGAGAAATGTTATTGCATTTAAACAATACCATTAGCCAATCTGATTTCACTTACTGGTGTGCACTTTGTTCCAGCTATCTAGTCTAAAGATGAATTGCCCGATGGTTCTATTGTCAAAATGACAGCGTGAAAAGAGAAGCATGTGGGTTGTAATAATAATGTGGTACATGTGTAGAAGGTCAGAGAAGCAACAGATTAACATTCCAGCGAAAGATTTCCCCTGGGACATCTCTTGAAAGTATCAAAGGCCAAAGATCAGGACACTGATAATGTGTCTGGCATTGGTGGTGAAATTGTTGTATGTATTTAGCTCTGCTGAGGACAGAGCTGTGTTCTTTTCAATTAGTTGATGAAATCTTCCCTGAACAAAGAAGCCAACCATGGAAACTCGTTCAATGCAGCTGAATGAATGGGAATGAGGTTGGGAGGAAATATGAGTTGCTTACTTCTGGTTAATAAGAGATATTTGAATGTGTTCCTTTCATATAATCCCCATCCCAAAGATTGAAGCCTCCATATATAGCATGACATTTCTTCGTTGAATTTTAAACCAAATTCTCATGCTTGCAACCTTTCTGCAAGGTAAAGCTGAGGACTATGGGATAGGTGAGTCCTGCATCCTTTCTAACAGGCAGAAATTCCTGGCTTTGAAACTGGATTCCAAAATTTACTGCTCTGAAAAAATAGTTTCATTTTCCTTATTTTTAGAATGGAGAAAATATGCACAACCCAAACATCTGTAAGCAGATTTAAAAAGACGATGCTTATGAAGCGTCTAGTAAACTCGCAATGAATGGGAGCTACTGCTAAGTTTTACAGCTTCTCTTTGACAGTCCAGTGCCTCACCTTCCTCCTGCCCTACTAGATAAATGCGAGGTGATTCAATGCACATTAGGAGGAAAGGGCAAGTTTTGTTTATATTTCTAAATATAAGCACCTCTTAACTTCAAGAACAAAGATTGTCTACTTTGTTTGAAACCTACTTTGTGTTTACTATCAAAATATAAAGATCTGAAACAATAGAAAAATATTTATTGGGAAACTTCAGGTATAAGTGCACACTTATAAGTAAAAGTAAAGTATACGTATACTTATAAGTATAAGTAAAATACCGGTGATTTGCAAAGTACAAAGAAAACATCACAACAGTAGGAGGCGGTACACACAGGGGGTCGAGTACAGTGCTGGATCCAGTGTGTGTGCACGCGCCAACCCTGCTACCACTGGCTGGGAAACCTCAGGTAAGTTACCTAACCTCTCTGGGCCTCGCCTTCTTACCTGTAAAATGGGCAAATAGTAGTGCCCACATCATAGGGTGGATGGAGGATTAACTAAACCTAGAGAAAACTCAAAACAATGCACGTCACTATAAAAATTTTTGATTACTTAACTCATCAAAAATGTATTTCCAACCATGAAAGTGTTTTAAGGAAACAATGTTTTCAGATGAAAACTCAGTTGTGATTTATAATTGTATTAGTAATGTAGATGGTTGTGTTATTACTTCTTTGTCACAGATTTTATTTCTTTAGATACACATAAGTGCCATAGATAGCAATAAGTTAGGCGTACACTGAACTGGCTTAACTTTAAATTATTTTTGAGAGCACAGGTCTCTTCCCAGTAAGATCCCTGTAGCCTATCAGAGCAGCGCCCTGAAACAGACGGAGCCTCTGTCTCCCACTCTGAGGGCCCCAAGTCCAGCTCCACTCTTAATTCCCTCCTTCAACACAATCCTGGAGGACTGGGAGATAACTTGAGGATTCCAAAAAAAAGTTTCATGAAGATACAATGTCCCAAGGTGAGATGTACAAATATATATATATGTGTATATATATGTGTGTATATATACACACACACACACACACACACATATATATGTATTTTTTTTAATCTGGCCTCTTTTATGACTTGGATAGCCAAAGTTTGGATTAAGATGTACAAAACCAATTAAGTATAAAACCTTGGGCAAAACTCCTAATCCTTTTAAGGTTCTCAGACAATGATGTTGACTCTTCTCTCTTGACAATTATCACTTGTAGTCTTTGAATCAACTACAAAGTGAAAACGATAGACGCAGTCTGACCTGGACCTTAAGAGGAGGCTGCGGAGGCCTTGCCGTGACTGCCTGAGGAAGAGGCAGGTTGGCGGACACCAAAGCGAGGGAGTGACAGACTCGACAACTGCTTGAGGAGTTTCTCTGAAAAGAGAGGCTTGAAGGACATTGGCAGAAAGAGGGGGGAGAAAACATAAATGGCTTATGAGACAGAGCCAAATGGCCTTTTTCTGTTTCCTAAGAGACTGAATATCCTGTCTTGTAGAATGCTGTTTCTTATAAAAAGCTTCTGGAAATGCACTTTCTTACCAAAATTCAAAGCAGGGCCACAAATCATTTATAGGAGACAAAAAACAATAAGTAGTGTCAGCACAAAGGAATATATTTTACTTTGCTCTGCCATGAGGAATTATGGTGGGTTGTGATGAGTGGAATATAAAGTAACATAAGTTGCCTGTTGACAACAGACTTTGAAATTATAAAATGTAAAACCAATATATTTCTTGCACACTAGGAAACAGCTGGGGTATTTTTACAGCTTCTAGCAGGATACCACACCATCTCTCAAAACCCTGTAATTCTGTAAGCACGTTAAGTGCATCCCGTTATTTATTTTGTTTGTTTACTTGGCTCCAAGGATTTCACGGGCAGCATCGCACAGAGTCAGACATAAAGAAAGTGATTAGCACTGAACTGTGCTGTCTTCGAGAAGGTCCAGCCCTGGCTCTATTGTTGGGTGGCGTGGACACTGTATTCACTGTGCCAGCGTAACTGGGCAGAGTGCCATCTTCTTTCTGTAGAAGGGGAAAAAAACGACTCAATCCAAAATGGTTCAGGAATGTTTCCCTCCATAGTCTATCTGGAATCTAAGCATAAAAATTAAGTCTTTTATGAGATTGACAGCCAAGGCGTTCGAATAAGATCACTTTAAATGACAGATGGTGATAAGCAAGTCAACACTTCTTATGTGCTAGACACTAGAGGTGTTGTAATATTGACCCGCATTAATTCAGGGCCCTGACACAAAGCAGGAAGCAAAACTCTGTGCCGAGACTCCCACCCTAAACAATAATTACATTTATCACTGTCATTTTGGTTGTACAATCTAAACCCATGCACGTCAATCAATCGGTACAAAATAATTTGATTCCTTGTATTTCTGGCTGCTACATTGGGGGGGTATGTTTTCATCAAATATTATATGTTCAATGATTATTTATAGGCTGAGCTCCTGTGATGTAGAATCAAGTGGAAATTTGTTGGGGCTTTGGCAGTACAAGTGGTTAGTGATTTGAAGTGCAAATGTGGCTGCAGATGAGCAGACTGGGAGGGGTACGGGGTGAGTATCAGATAAGGCTCTGCTTGGGCGTGGAGAGAACCGCCTTACTCTGAAACGGATTCCTGCTGCATGGAGGGAGCAGAGAATCTAGGCGAATATCCTCGCCCTGTTTTAGACAGAGGCCTTTTCTTTCCCTTGCAGGCTGAGCAATGTTGAGAGGGAAAGCGCTGCCCTTCACCCAGGAGTTTGTCAGCTGTCAGCAGCTCCTGACATGACAAAATCCCAAGGCTGGGGTTCGGGGCGGGGTGGGGTGGGGCGTGTATAATACAGAAGTGCCCAGTCGTCTGAGTTGAAAAGAGAGGAAACACTAGATGTTGCTTGTCAAACAAAAACTCAGTTTTATGCTTATCACCATAAGGATCACTTGGTTTTCTGTTCTTAAGATTAAAACAACAACAACAAAAAAACCCTTTGTTCCTTTGAAGTAAGAGCAAGCTATGTGAAATGAATTTTAACCAGTATCTGCCAATATCCATCAGCACACAGCATTTCGTGCTGCAGATGATAAGAGTCTGGAGAAAATGACAGGCAGGAGAAAGGATGATCTGGAGGCAAATGCCAGAGCCGGCAGGATCCAGGTCAGACTGGGGGTGAGGAGGCCTTTTGGGATGACAGCATGATTGGAGCTGTTGAGGATGAGTGCCTATTTTCTGGGGCTGTGAATTTTTTTTTTAAGAAAAAATACATTAAACCAAGAATTTGGGAGGTTAATTTTCCTTTTTCGGATGCCCACCCATAGGGAAAATAAATGCTGTTGATGCAGGGAAGCCTTAATCATAAATAAATGGAGTATGTAGATCTTCGTTGAAGGCAATAATTAAATATCATGCATTAATGAAGTTTATGAAAACCTCCTCTAGGGAAGATAAAAAAGTTATGATTGCTCGTCACTTAGGTAAAGAGCAAGTCAAGATGGTACTAATAAAAAAGACGAATGTCTTCCCAAAGACAGGATGTTATAAGACAGAGTGTGCATGACATCTGCAGATGGAAGGACTGACAATGTTTGAAAAGTAAAGAGCAGTAGAACCATGAGGGCCAGTGAAAGGTGTAGGCTTAGGTATCCTCTTAAGATGCTGTTTTTCCATTGCTTTATAACACTAGCGAATTTGAAAAGTTGTGAAAGGAGCATGCCTTAATCAGCTGGTGGGAATAAAGAAAGAAAAGCATGAGATGCAGTTATTAATCCTGGTATCTGTTTCTGGGATCCCGAAAAGAGAAGTCAAAAAGCCAGAAGCAAGTTGAAAAAACATCTCTAATATCAGACATTTTCTGGTAAATTCTCCACTAAGGGAAACAAGAGTTAGAAATCATTGCACCAAGATTTATAGCCAGGACAGCAGCCATTTATGTATTTCCCTGGTTTATAATTTTTTAATTCTGTATCTTTTTCCCCTTTACAGAGTTTTTTCCCTTAAACTTAGTTCTGCAGACTTAAAAGCCGATACATTTAGGGAAAGGTAAGAAAGATGACAAGGCGACAAGGGCACAAGGGGAAAAGTCAGAAGATCGAAGGGCAAACCTAAACACTCGCTTACCACCTGACTTGAGCCACAGGATTAACTTCTCTGGGGCTCTCCTCCTCATCTACAGGGGAAGGTTTTTTTGTTTGTTTGTTTTTGTTTTTTTGCTTTTTGTTTTTTTAAGTGCTTTTAGAGAGAGAGGAAAGTGGGAGACAGAGTGAGAGAGAAACATCAATGTAAGACAGATACATCAATTTGTTGCCTCCCATATGTACCTACACCAGGCATCGAACCTGCAACCTAGGTATGTGCTCCGAGAAGGCATTTTTGACCCTTTGGGTGCACGGGATGACATTCCAGCCAACTGAGCCACACCGGCTAGGGCTACGGGAAGGCTTTTATATCAGGCTTTTCTGAGACCCTTTCTAGGCCTGACCTTCTACAATTTAAATGTTCACATTATCCCAATGGTAAAATCGTCAATGGTACATACATAATGTAGGGTGGATTTTTTTTAATAGCATATGCAGTGTATGATAATAATTTTAATTGTATTTTGTTGTAGTTCCTATTAATCTTGGAACAGAACCTCTATGTGTTAATGCAACTGTGGAAGATACAGCATCTTAGAAAATAATTATTGTGCAAGAAAAAATCAATTTATTCTAAAATTTTGCATGAATTTCCAGCTAGGTAAAAGGATACTCACTGAGGTTTAGTACTTCTGGGTACAGACTTTGCTCTCAGACTCTGGGCAAAGCTCCCACTTTCCATTACTTCAAAATGAAGGGGGAATTTGAGTTAAACAACTTCGTAGATGACTTCACAATCCCCTTTTCATTATATCCTGAGAAAAAGTGTGGTGTAATAGAAAATTCTGGTCTTTTTAGTCAGTGAGACCTGGACTTGAATCACTCACAGCTCTACCACCCATTGCTGTGTGAAGCCAGACATGTTAGCTCTCTGAGCCTGTCTTACAGCTCAGGGTTGTTCACAGCATAAAGATGTATACGAAATGGGTGGAGAATGCACGTCACTGGAATTTAGGGAATGTTAGTGATTATTATAGAGACTGCTTTGATTTCCTTTTGACTCTGGACTTATGAACCCAAAGTAATTTTCATAGTTTGTATGCAATATCTATCTGGAAAGAATCATCTTAATGTTCATCATCAGGCAAAAGCCCTATGATTTGTATGTTAGCATCAGCGTTTAAGTTGAAACCCCTATCAAATCCTTCCAGGTCTGCAGAGCCCTTGGAGACAGTCCCTGCAATCTCCTGTACAGCAAAGAGCAAAGCCTGAAATACCGTCACTCTTACAGAGTAAACCCAGGGGATATAGCTCCACCTTAGCAGAGAATCCATGTAAGTCAAGACTGATTCCTGAACAAACCAAGAAAATGAAACAGCTCCAAGGAAAGGTTCGCAAGCTGCCTTCCAGGAGGCAAGTCAGGTGGGCACACATCACCCGTCTGTCTGTAACGCACATTTTATCCGAATTATGCAACAGATACACCTTAAAGCCAGAGCTTCTCCCACATCAATTCTGCACTATTAGCTACAAAAAGAAAATGAGTGTCTAGAGGAAAAAAGTAATATGGCAAATAATTACATTTTTTAATAGACCTGTTTACATGCATGTACTGCATTTGTAGTTTATTTCTAGGGAGGAAATATAAACAAAATACCAATTTACACTTTGCATAAATAAAGTGTTTTGATTTTAATTCCATGTTTTCAAAAAGTATGCTAACCCATGCATTAATGATTTAGAAATTCAGACATGGAAGACAACGGTGAGGTTCTCCCTAGCTATCGTCATCTTTCAAAGAGAAAACTGCTTTAAAAATAGTTGCCTTCACTTCACCTTCCTGAAGTTTCCCATCTCTCTTGCTTTACTTCAGACTTAATATTTTATGTGTAACGTGGTCACTGCAGTAAGTGTTTCGCAAGTAGCAAGTGACATGTACTCATGTCAACATTCATCTAATGCCAAGTCGCTGCCCGTTGACGACACATTTTATGTAGCTGGAAACCTTAAATAACTCGAATGATGAAATTCAAAGGATTCTGGATGTAAATTATGCTTCTCCAGATAGAATATGCTTGATTATCAAGTGCTTAATTATCTAGCATTTTGAAAGAGTAACTGTGTGTTACTAATGAATGTGTACCCAAAGTTAAGTTCTATCTTGTCAGTGACAAGGGCAATTATGGATCTGGTTATGTTCCACAAAGATTTGATCTTGTCTTTTTGTGTTCTTAAGCTGATAGCTACCTTCCTTTTCCATAACGACCACTTCCATGCTTGATGTTCGTAGTTTTACATCAGGAATTTCAGTCTGTCTGTATGATTCACAAATCGTGGTAGGATTCTAATATGAAATCCTATTTGGGCAAGGCTAAAATTGTGAAATGTAAAAAGCTGTAAGAGCAAATATATATCACAATTTTGTCACATAGTTTTTTAGATATAAAATAAGCATATCAAAAGCTTATATTGCTTGTTTAATAAAGAATGGAACATTTAAAATGCCAAATATCCTAGAGGTAGATGATTATATTAACCAGCTAACATGTATTTCACTTTTTCATTATTACAAGTAAATATTTAGGGTTATGTTGTTGATTTTTTTTCTTTCTTCATAGGACCATTTCTTTAAATGTAAAAGTGTATGCTCTACCTAAAGTAGAAAAAACTCCATTCCTACTTTCAAATCATTCAAGGCTCACCGTCAATGAAAGACTATCCTTATGAAATGCCCACCTGCATTTGTTGAGCTTGTCTCCTTCATTTCTTCAACTTGTTAGAACATAAAAGATGCACTTATACTTTAACAGTGTAATTAATTTAAATGTGTGAATAAATGAGCTCTTCATGAATGGATATATTACAAGTCATGTTATATCCTCACAAAATGTACTTTGTTGGTTTATTATCATCAATGTCTAGGTCTACAGATGAAGGCACATCATAGACACCAAACATAAGCAGTTTATCTTAATTTAAATGTTAGATGTGGTGTGCATTTTCTACAGAAAATAGAAGTTCCTAATATTAGACTGATTTATACTAGTGAAGATGCTTTTATTATTTGGCACAAATGATTCATCTTTCTTTACCAAAGTTGCTTTTTGTGCTTTCTCAACTAGGCATTTTAATTTCCATGTTGACAGCCAGTCAGAAGGAATCCATTATAAATTATCAAAGCATATGCTTGATAGGCTAGTTTCTGAAAATGACAAGTACGGTGGTTTTGTGAGAGAGGAAACTTTGCGAGTGCTCTAATCTCTGTATTTTGATGTGCTGCACACCAACCACACTGCCTTCACTGAAATGCATTTTGTTTCTAACGCTTTCACCAAGTGTTTCCTCTCTAAACACTTTGTCAGGCAGTGAGATGCTCTGCCCGGGGTGTGTTCCGAACAGTGCAGTGATGGTTTACTGCTTGGTGTGTGCAGAGCGTTGCTTTGTTTTTCAAATATCGGACCATACACTTCAGCTTTGAATTGAAAGAGAAATGAAAACAGGAAAAAGGAGAGAAAAACTAACATTTCCTTTGGACTATTTTAATATTCAGGGATTAATGATAACAAATGAAGTTTTAAGAAGTTATTTAACATTAGTATTCAGAGTCATCCAGAAATGAAAAGGCTTGGTCTGTGGCATCAGAGCATAAGACCCCGGACGATTAGGCAACCGGGCAAACCATCCACTTTAGGAGTCTGAAGCATGTGAGAGTTTTCCTATGCAATTTCAGGTACATAAAATGACACATTGCTTCATATCTAAAACAAATCATACCCATTTCCCAGCTCAAATGGCCAACGATCATGAAAAGGTTAATGTTTTATGACTTCGTTGTCCTTCCTAGGGGAACACCAGGACTGCCTGGGCTTATGGAATTCAGAAAAATGGGAGCAAAGCCTCTGATGGCAGTTCATGTTGTTTGCTGTTGCGTGGCTCATGGTCTAAGCTTATGTGATTCTCATAAAGACAAGTGACTCTGCTGGTATGTTGGCAGTCTCAGCCACAAGGACTTCGTCTCATGTTCCAAGGGCATGACATGCAGTAGTCTGAGAGACCTGAACGGGGACATGAATTCCCACCAGTCACACAACAGCACATCCACACAACTCCTGGGACCAGTCACTTGTCCCTCCCATTGAGGCCATAGGAACACAGTTCATCCTGTCCTTGTAGCTAGATCACTCTTTCTTCTGACAACCATAGGACAAACATTTTTACCCTCAGAAAATCCACCTTGACTTTCTCACTCTTCCCAGTACCTTGTTAAAAAAAAAAAAAAAAAAAGCCTGCCTGCAATGATTTCCAAATACCTAGCAACATGACTTTTTCTAGTGTTGAAGCATAAAAGCTTTAATTCATTCCAGGCACAACGAGGTAGCAGAGAACCCACTAGCCACAGCCCTGTCTCCCTCTCCTCATCAGAACATCATCTTGTAATTCTTTGAAAACATGAAGCAAAAGAGAAAGGCAGTGAGTTCTTCATCATTAACTCCATTCTGTGTTCATCTCAAGGCATTTAACAGAGTAAAAATTCTAGGGAGAGTAAAACCTAGTACAAATCAAAGGATACCAGAAGAAAGGGAAAATGTTAAGAATTAAAATGTGAGATCAGATGGTACATCAGACAGCCCCACTACAAGTGGGAAGAGAGATACCGAAAGATTAGAGCTGGCTCAAACACTATTCCTCTTCCTAAACCCCCTCCCCGAATCAAAGTAGACATGGCTGTTTTCCCCAGGTTTCTTTGCTGGGACAACAACAGAAACAGCAATAGCTACATTTAATTGAGAACTAGCTGTGAATCTTGGCACTATATAAAACTAAGTGCTTTCCATGCATTACTTCTTTTAATCCTTACAAAAGCTCTATGAGGATGGTCTATTATTTTTTCCTTTATTACTGAGCTTTTGGCTGCAAGTAAAAAATATATAATTACTGTGAAGGAACTTGGATGACAATAAATAGATGAATCACTGAAAGTGCAATGATGTTTGTGATCCAGGCACGACCACTGCATGCCCCATTTTACACATGAGGGAACTGCAGAGCAAGGCTGTTCTTTGCTCAAGATCACAGAGTTGTAGGAGGGAGGTGTAAGTCTGTCTAGCAACAAAGGACATGTTGTTAGCCTTTGTTCTAGCACTTGGACACAATCTGAAAGTGGGAGAGGGGTTCTCAAAACCCAAATTTAGGTGGTTGTTTCTAAGACAAATAAAAGAGGTCTACTAAAAATTACCTTGTTATTTCAAATATGAGGAACTGAATACATACAATTACTTACATAAGGGGACACTGTGAAACGATTTTTGTGGCATTGGGACATTTTTTAATTTTTGTGTTTATTTATTGCAATGAAATGTAAGGGAGGCAGGGAGAGAAGAGTGAAAGTTTTGGCCAAGGGAAAGTATAATAGTTGGTGACTCAGCTGTCTTTGAAGCAAAGAAGATTGCTTGTTAAAGACTCACTTGTTTTTTTGTTTGTTTGTTTGTTTGTTTCAGTGACTATTTTAACTACTAGGCAACTCATTTTTGTCATGTGAATTATACTCAGGTTTAAAAATAAATGAACAAGATATTTATTTTAGCAAAATATTTTCCTGCTTTTCCCTCTCTACTTTCAAAAAAACTCAGTTGGCCAAATAAAATTCATCATTCAAATTCAAATAATTTTTAACAGGTCATATAAATGACTGATTCTATTAACTACTGAATCAATAAAGTAGAATCTCCTTTGGTGCCCTGGGAGTTACATGATGGATCTTTCCTTTTCATCGATAACTCTGAATAGCTCTGTGTTAATAAATCCTTCATATTTCTCATCACAGTAAGTAGGAAGGCTGGAGCAACCTCCCAGATCCCTGATGTGATTCACTTCTATATGAACTTAGGGATAAAGACTCTAAGGAATCTTTCCCACGATGGATGAGAATGGGACTCATTAGAAGAAACATAATTACTCTGAATAAACAAAAATCAGTCTTCCAGCTTTTTCCTTATCTTATTTCATTCCTTTTTTTATGTGATTCATAAAATACTATGTTCCTAATGATTTTCAATTTTTCTGAATTTCCTTCATTAAAAACATAAGGAAATTGCATAATATGTTTTCTTCTCTGTCACCATGTTATTCATCCATTCATCTTCCTTGTATGCTGTGGGCAGTTTATGAGTTAAAGTTCACAGGTATTTTTTGTGCAGGTAAATATCATGTAAACAAAATAATTTTAAATAACTTCTGGTGAAATTATTATTCTCTGATGTTCTAAACCTTAATTCTTCTATTTGACAAATTATATGTATTTGAACCTTCAGATAAAATGATAGGATTTTAATGTTGAAATGATTTCTTTTATACCTACGTGCATAATCTGAACCGTTGAAACTAATGACAGAATTAGTATCTCCCAGTGGTTTAAACTTGGCTTGTTTATCAGTGACAAGAAAAAAATCAGTTGAACACATGGATAAGCAATTTATTTTCTAATGAGACTAAAAGTGAAAACAAAAAGACTGCTTTAATGACTAACATTTAGAGATGTCTGTCAATCTCTTTTTCATCTTGGCCACTCTCATGACTATGGATGGTATCTCGCTGCGGTTCAATTTCCATTTCCTGGTGACTGATGATGTGAAGCAACTTTTTCATGAGCTTTGTGATCACTCACATATTCTTTTGTGAAGGCAGTAAGTTCTCACTTCTATTTTTAGATTGTCTTGTATAATTGATTATTAGGAGGTTGGTAGATATTCTTTTTCAAATATTCAAATTATTTTGCTGCAATTACTTCTTCTCAGTTTGTGACTTGCATGTTTATTTTTTAATGGTGTCTTTCTGATGAACAGATATTTTTACTTGTGATGAGGTATAATTTATCAATTTTGTCTTCATGATTAATATTTTTTTGCATTCTAACTAAAACAGTTTTCCCTATCCTCAGGTAATAAAGATATTCTCCTAATGTTTTCTTTAAGGAGCTTACTGGTTCTGAGTTTCACACTTACCCTACAACCACCTCACATTCATGAGTATGTGAGGAATAAGGAATGGATTGCAGTTTATTTCTAATTGTCCCAGTAACATCTGTTAAAAAAGACTTTGCTATGCCTTTTGGATTGACTTGGAACCTGATCAAAATTCAGTTTGCTATATGTGTGTCTATTTCTGGAATTCCAGGTCTCTTCCTAACCTGCTGTTTAATTTAACATTGTCGTGAAGTATACAATCCTGATTGTCATAGCTTTATAAGTCTTGAAAAGGTAGCATATATTTTTCAAATTATTTTTTAGATGGTTTTGGCTATTCTAGGTCCTTTGTATTTTATTTAAATTTTAAAACCAGCTTGTTTATTTCTTTACAAAAAGTCTGATGAAGTTTTAATAAGTATTACTTTAAATTTACCTATTAATTTATGGAAAATGAACAGTATCAATTCTACCCATCTAATAGCATTTTATGCCTTTCCAATTTAAGTAACTACTCTTTACTTTCATTCTCTAATGTCTTATAATTTCAACAGAGTTCTTTTCCATATTTCATAAGATTTACTTCTACATTTTTTATGTTTTTGATGTTATTATAGATGCAATTGTTATTTCAATGTTATTATTCAATGGATCACTGCTAAAATATAGAGATATGATTGATTATTGTATACTGAATTCTATCCTGAAAATTTATGTCATGACAAATTGATCTGTTTACCAATATAGAATGTCCTTTTTCTTTGGTAATTATTTTTGTCTTGACATTACTATAGACATTATCTTTTAATATTTAGTGTTTACATTGCATATATTCTTATACTTTTTTACTTCTAACCTATTTGTGTTTCCTGCACACAGCTCACAATTGGATCTTGCTTTGTAATCTGGTCTACAAATCTCTGCCATTTAACAGAAACATTTATTCAATTTATATTTAATATAATTATTAATATTATTATTTTAATTTCAGAAATTTGTATTTGTTTCATATCTATTCCATTGTTCTTTGTGTCTTTTCCAACTCCATTTTTGCCTTTTTGGGGACAATGGATGTTATTGAGAGTTTTATTTTTTCATGTATTAATTTTTTAGCTATACATTTTATATGTAATTTTAATAGTGGATCTGAATATAATATGCATCTATAAACTATCACACTTTTCTTCCAAGTAATAGTACACTAATTCATAAATATTATAAAGCTGTAAGCAGTATTCCATGTCCACCCACCCTTTGTGTTCTTTCTGTCTTATGTTTTACTTGTATATATGTTAACAACTTCACAATATATCATCTTGGCTTTAAACACTTAGTTTTTTAAAGGAATAAATACATATAACTAAAATATAAAATAATTACAAGGAAAGCTCTTGAGTTCCATTTAATATTAATCTCTTCAGCACAAAGAATTTCTATCTGCATTTCATACTGTGAAGGTCACCTGGAGATACATTATGTCAGCTCTTTCTATCTGAGAATATCACTATGTCGCCTTCCTTTTTGAAGTATATTTTTGCTGGATATAAAATTCTGGTTTGAGAATATATTTTAATCTTCTGGCTTCCATTATTTCTAGAACTAATCTATCCTCCCTATTGCTGTTCACTTTTATACATGTCATTTTTCTCTGGATACTTTTAAACTTTATCTTTGGTTTTCAGCAACTAACTACAATGTGGATGTCTTTGTGTTTATCCTGCTTGGATTTGCTAAGTGACTTGGATTTTTCATCAGCTTTAGAGTTCTCTTAACTATCATTTAATCAAATATTCTGTCCCACTCTCCTTTTCCTCTCCTTGGACTATTTCATATTTTGCTAAAGATCTTAGATGTTGGTTTTTTTTTTTTAAACTCCCTTTTTCTAATGTTTTCTATTGACTATTTCAAGTTTACTTAAAGCTTTCTTTGCTATATGAAATCTGCTTTTAAGTCCATCTCATAAAATATTTCTGACTTCCAGCCAAGATGGGGGCATAGGTGACACACTGTTCCTCCTCGTACAACCAAAAGAAGGACAACAACAATTTAAAAACAAAAAACAACCAGAACCGACAGAAAATCAAACTGTATGGAAGTCCGACAACCAAGGAGTTAAAGAAGACACATTCATCCAGACTGATAGGCAAGGCTGTTTGTGGAGCGGGGTGGGCAACACTACAGCTGGCCAGGGAGACCCGTGCTGGCAGACTCGGTGAAACCTGTGGTTGGAGGACCCAGTGGGGCCCAGGCTGGTGGAGTGGAAGGTCCTGCATTCATGCACAGATAAACTGGGAGAAACAGCTAAGGAGTGAAACAGACCTCACAATGCAGTGCTCCATCGAGGGGAAATAAAGCCTCAAACCACCAATCGAAAACACCTGTGGAGGCTGAGGTGGCAGCAGGAGGAACTCCCAGCCTCACAGGAGAGTTCATTGGAGAGACCCACAGGGTCCTAGAACAAGCCCACCCACTTGGAAACCAGCACAGAGGGGCCCAATTTGCTTGTGAGTAGCAGGGGAAGTGACTGAAAGCCATCAGAGAGTGGAGCAAGTGCCATTGTTCTTTCTCAGACCCCTTCCCCACAGACAGCATCACTAGGCAGCAATGTGAGGTACCCTTCCCTGGTGAACACCCAAGGCTCTGCCCTTTACCACGCAATGGGTGCGAAGACAAAAAAATGGCCTAAATGAAAGAACAGATCAAAACTCCAGAAAAAATACAACTAAGTGACGAAGAGATAGCTAACCTATCAAATGCACAGTTCAAAACAATGGTAATCAGGATGCTCACAGAATTGGTTGAATTTGGTCGCAAATTAGATGAAAAAATGAAGACTAAGCTAAGAGAAATAAGGGGAAATGTACAGAGAACCAATAGTGATTGGAAGGAAACTGGGACTCAAATCAACAGTGTGGACCATAAGGAAGAAAAAAATATTCAACCAGAAAAGAATGAAGAAACAAGAATTCAGAAAAATGAGGAGAAGCTTAAGAACCTCCAGGACATCTTATACGTTCCAACATCCAAATTATAGGGGTACCAGAAGGAGAAGAGGAAGAGCAACCAATTGAAAACTTATTTGAACAAATAATGAAGGAGAACTTCCCCAATCTGGCAAAGGAAATAGACTTCCAGGAAGTCCAGGAAGCTCAGAGAGTCCCAAAGAAGTTGGACTCAAGGAAGCACACACCAAGGCACATCATAATTATATTACCCATGATTAAAAATAAGGAGAGAATCTTAGAAGCAGCAAGAGAAAAGGGAACTGTTACCTACAAAGGAGTTCCCATAAGACTGTCAGCTGATTTCTCAAAAGAGACTTTACAGGCAAGAAGGGGCTAGGAAGAAGTTTATCAAGTCATGAAAGCCAAGGACCTACATCCAAGATTACTCTATCCAGCAAAACTTTCATTTAGAATGGAAGGGCAGATAAAGTGCTTCTCAGATAAGGTCAAGTTTAAGGAGTTCATCATCACCCAGCCTTTATTGTATGAAATGTTAAAGGGATTTATAGAAGACAGGGAGGGTTATCAACAGGGGAGTGGGAGGGGGAGAGAGGGGAAAAATGTACAGAGAATAAGTAGCATAGATGGTAGGTAGAAAACAGACAGGGGGAGGTTAAGAATGTATAAGAAATGTAGAAGCCAAAAAAAATAAAAATAAAAAAAAGAAAGAAGTTAATATCCAAAATTTTTGAAGAACTCATACAACTTAACACCAAAATAATAAGCAATCCAATTAAAATAAAGGTGGAGGGCCTGAATAGACATTTCTCCAAAGAGGACCTATAGATGGCCAATAGACATATGAAAAGATGCTCACTGTCTCTAATCATCCAAAAAGTGAAAATTAAAACCACATGAGATATCATCTCACACCTGTCAGAATTGCTGTCCATAATCAATAAATCAACAAACGACAAATGTTGGCAAGGATGTGGAGAAAAGTGTACCCTCGTGCACCGTTGGTGGGATTGCAAATCGGTGCAGCCACCATAGAAAATAGTATAGAGATTCTTCAAAAAATTAAAAATAGAACTACCTTATGACCCAGCAATTCCACTTCTGGCTGTATGTCTGAAGAAATCCAAAACACTAATTTGAAAAGATACATGCACCCCCATGTTCGTTGCAGTGTTATTTACAATTGACAAGGTGTGGAAGCAGTTCAGGAGCCCATCGATAGACAATTGAATAAAGAAGATGTAGTACATATTGAAATATATACAAAGGAGTATTATTGGCCATAAAAAATTAAATCTTGCCATTTTGTGAAATCTTGCCATATGGATGGACCTAGAGAGCATTATGCTCAGTGAAATAAGTCAAAAAGAGAAAAACAAATACCATATGATTTCACTTATATGTGGAATCTAAAGAACAAAATAAATGAACAAACGAAACAAGAATAGACTAGATACAGAAAACTAAGTGCTGCCAGATGGTAGGGGTGTTAGGGGGATGGGTGAATTGGCAAAGGGAGTAATTAAGTACAAATTGGCAGTTATAAAATAGTCATGGGGATGTAAAGTACAACATAGAGCATATAGTCAATAATATTGTAATAACTATATATGATGTCAGATCAGTACAAGAATTGTTGAGGGGATTACTTTGTATATTATTTAATTATCTAATTACTATGCTATAATATTTTGTATTGTATCTGAAACTAATACAAAATAATATTGAATGTCAACTGTAATTGAAAAAGAAATAAAAAATAAACATTGTTTCTCCAAAAAAAACTTTCTGATGTTATATATTCATTTCTAGCATATCTTAGTTTGATTTTTAAAAAGTTTTTGTATTCCTGCTAACATTTGCTATTTCTTTGCAAATGTTGTATACTATTTCCACTATACCTTTTAAAATCATTTTTATCATACATATTTTAAAATCACTATCTGATGATCCCATCCTGTAGTCCATCTATATGGATCTGCTTCTATTGACTATTACCTCTTTTGACCATGGGTGCCATTTTCTTGTCTTGTAATTTGTAAGTATATGCCAGACATTTTATATAAGAGAAAAGTAAAATCTAAAGCAAATAATATTTACCACCAAAAGGTGCAAGTTCTTTTCCTGTGAGTCTACTAGAAGTGAGGGGTAGGACTTGGCTGCTATTTTAGGTTGATTCATTTCACTCCTGTCTTGAAAAAATTTGAGGGTGGGATTCCACGTTTCTTACCAGCAGAGACTGAGACCTGAACACTGACAGCCATTCCACCAGCTTCCAGAATTGCTGAGAATGTCACCATATTTTACTGACCAGTTATAAGTTCTCTTCACTCTCTACTCTTAACACCAAGTACTTTCTGTACCTTAGAAGATGTTTACAGCCTTTCTCCAACTCCTCTATTCTCTGAAAAGCTGAGGGCCATGCACTCCCAAAGAGCCCTGGGGTTTGAAGCGGTGCCTCTTAGCTCTCCTGCCTGGGGTTCCTGGGCACAAGAGCATTCTCTGAGCTCTCCTGCTGGGGCCGCGACCTGCCAGGTATCAAAGTCTAGGTGCCCCAAGAGGCTTATATTATCCTACTAGGATGCACCTCAGAAACTTTACTTAGAGATAGCACAACATTAGTACTTCAAAAGAAATCTGTTTTCAAAAATCATGCACGCTACAAAAAGACAATTTGATAGCACATAGTCCAGTTGATACTAGTTTTATTAGGTAGAGTAAAATGTATCAAAGTATTTTACTATTATTATTTTTTATTGTTGTTCAAGTGCAGTTGTCCCCATTTTCCCCCCACCCCAGCCAATTCCGCCTCCCACCCTTGATCCTACCCTCCTTTGGCTTTGTCCATGTGACCTTTATACATGTTCCTTGACAACCCTTAAACGCCCTAACTTTATAGCTCAGATAGTGCCTTGCCACGAGGTGATTCTTGATCATATTCTTTGCTTCCTCACCACTTACCAGTGAACCTTGGGAGCAGCACTTGACTTTGTGTCTTCAGTGTTCTCAGTCTGCTCATTGTCCACACCAGGGGGAAATGGGAGCGTTAATAGTCTCTAAAGCACGTTGAAAACTTTTCCATGGGTACTATATGAATGAAGCAGTCATTACCATAGACACTTTCCATTTCTAAAATTATTTTTATAATTAAAAAAATCATAATAGTCTTTTCAATTGTATAGTATTCAACACCATAGCAATCAGGGCTAACTAATGATTTGTGGACCTAGCTTCTCAATTTCTAAATAAAACACTAATATAATGCAAAATTGGCTCATTTCAATTTTAGAACGTAATGATAATTATACATGGGAGCCTGCATATACTGCTTTTAAAATCTTAGAAGGAAAATACAGTTTATAAAATTCTTGCTGGCTACAATAGTCCCTTTGAATTAATAGTAGCCCATGGAATTGCATTTGAAACTGTGCCCCGTGCTAGCTCGTGGGAAAGAAGAAATCCCTCTGTCGTCGTGAAAAATGAAGTGTGACAGATGGTCACAATGCATGAGGAGGGCTCTGTGCCCTTTGAGGACAAGATTATTAGAGTGTTTGCCTCCCAACACAATGGGACCACCGAGGAGGTTCCTTTCCATGAGCCCCTGTAAGTCTTCCAAGGAGAAGAATTAAACTCCAAATGGGCATACCCATTAGTCAAGCACCTTAAAAGCTACTTTAGAATTAGGACATTTAAAACTGCAGTGGCAGTGAAAGTAAGTTTCCAAAGAGGGTCCATGGTTCCTTCCATCAAGGCCAACAGCCTGTGGTGGTACTTGAACCCAGGACAATAAACAGAGAGAAGAGTCACAACCCAAAACTCAGTGCCTGTGCCCTGCAGCCACCCACCACAGAGCCTGTCTTCACCCTTGGGGCATTTACCCCCCTTTGTCAGGAGAGAGTCTTCTTTTGAATTCTGCTGGGTAGTGGCTTAGGGATAAATAAGTATATTTTTTAAAGCCATGTAAATCTTCTATTCTCGAAGCTACATTTTATAGTTGCAGGAACCTTGACGTTTCGTTAAATCATAAAATAACTATTCATATTCTCCAATAAAAAATGCACTAGATCAGAGGTCTCCAAACTGTTATGATTCACTCCTATTAGTAAATGATATTGAGCAAATTCCCCAATACATGCATATTTATTTACAAATTATATGCATGTACTATCATTATGAACTAGTGACTAAGAGCAGAATGGACTCTTGGGATTATAGCCATCTTTAACGGTGATATGCATAAAACTGTATTTGAAAGAGTCCTCGGCATAATTTCAATTTTGTTGTCTAACTACTTGTCAGACCTTCTTACATGCCTTACAATTTGTTTTTGTTTTTTCATGAATATTGACTGTCACTGAGCTCATCTGAAAAGGAATGGCGACAGCCCTGCCCATGTCTGGTTGCTTGCTTGTGCTTGCGTCCGAGGAAAACCTTGAATCTATGGCTCTTCTGCCAGGGTCTTTAAAGTCCCTTGTACTCTTTAATGAAGAAGGGGTGGCATCGCACACAGACTCCCTAAACCAGGCACACGTAAACTGCAATAGACCACAATAGACTGAATATTTGAGTAGCATATGTAACATATGACAGTGTGGCATACAAACTAGTTCGTTTTACATGCTAAATATTAGGAAAATGTTTCTTATTTTCAGATACAAAGAAGAATATCCTAACACTTTCTGTAGTCCATCTTGCTTGCCCACTGGGTTGCATGCACAGCTGCTTTGGAGCCCACTGGCTTAAATGACTTGTATTTGAAAATAGAAAAACAGAACATGATTAACAGAAATGGAAGTGTTATTATTAATCCACAAATACATCATGTTCCGAGTAGAAATCAAATTGAAAATCAAGAAAGGATGACAACACAGGCAAGAATCAAACTACGTTAATTGGTGATGATCTTTATCTGAAGAGACAAGACAATTTCTTTTCCACAAAAGGAGGAACCAGAGCAATACGATCGGAAGACATGATTCCAAGGGGGAGGGGGAGACATCAGCGACACAGTGCGGGAGAGTGATGTGGGCTGGCAGGGCAAGTGCATAAAGATGCAGAACAAATAAGACTGCTGGAGAGAAGAAATTTTGGTAAAAATCAGAGTTAGAAATTCATTGGAAATTAAGCCAGGGAAGGAGAGATGTATTCTATTTACAGGTGGGCCTCAGAATATGCTTTTGTTGTCATGGTTGAGTTGCAGGGAGAGGGAAAGAAGTTGTTATCTTCCTCAGATACTGACTTGAGCATTTATATCACTGATAAGATCAAGGCATCTTCTGTGGCACATTTAGTTACAGTGACTCAGTGACACTATTTTCTCACTTCTTATGCCTGCCTCTGTCTCAAGGAATAAGTCCTTCCCCGCTCCAAAACTGCCTTCATTCTCTGCCATACCCTGGAATCAGGCTTCTTTTTTTATTACTTTTCAAGAATTTCCCATCACTCTCATCCAGTTGTGACTGTGCCTTATTTATGTTTTATAGCTGTCTCCTATCACTTCTCCCTCCCTCTCTTTCCCGGCCATACCCCTGGCCTGGCCTTTTTTATTGCCTGCGTCTAATCCAGATTCCCTCCTTCCTGTCCCGTGTCTTCGCTGAACCATCAGGACACTTCTCTGTCCACAGCAGTAACAGTCTCTACTTTAATGCACAGAACATTTAATTCCCCATCCTTACTGTTAAGTTTCTCATATTTTTCCCATCCCCACTTACCAAATCATTATTTATGACAACAGAATGGACTGAATAAATATTTGTTGGGTGAATGAATAAATAAATGGACATGTATTATATGCTGTCTTCATCAAGAAGTACCTCATTGCTTTATGAAGCCCACAGTCACCTGCTATCTTTTTATGTTGATAAACTACAGCCCGTTGGTTTTGGTGGGTCATATAATTAAATGTGTCAAGCTACTTATATCCATGTTAACTAGCCAGGATACCTTAAACTGCAGTACGTGATTACTAGCAATACACAGTAGGGTTGAGTTGAGCTGCTTTTCATGGTTGAATTTTCATGGAGACTAATATATGGGCAACTACTCTTTTAGCATGTTTCATTGCTTCAAATTATTCTACTTTCATAGCATAGTAAACAAGAAAAATGTTCATAAACACACACACTAGAGGGGAGTTTCAAGAAACAGGCTGTAATACTTAAAGTTGAAAGTTACAATGCCTAGGCATTTGGTGATGATCTTGACTTTCTTCTATTTCCAACTATGATAAATTTCAACTTGCTTTGTTCTTGGATTGCCTGAAGCCTGGTATGTGTTGAAGCCTTTCAATTAACTAGCTAATATATTTAAGCTTTTCTCTAAGAGTGTCATTCACTGCCTTCTCTTTCCAAGTGCTTGCCAATCGATACCAGCAGAGATGAACTCACAGTCATGAATAAGGTGATTATGTGGCTTTTGTGTTCGCCTGCCTACACGGCTTCCCTCCAGGGAAAACTTGACATGCCTGTGGTTCCTACTTTCTTTGCCACATCATATCCCTGAGTTTTGATTTGGCTGATTTACTGCAGAATGAAATCATATAGACCCCTCTACTTCCTCTCAACGGCTTATTCTTGAAGGAAGTCTAGCAGAAAGTGTGATCTGTTGACAAGCCTTCCCTCTGGTTAGAGCCCCCTGTCAGCCAGAGTGGGAGCTATGAGCAATGATTCCCTTTATGAGAAACCGAAACTCCATGTAACTCACAATTAAGTAAATGAATAAAATACATGGCATAACCTTATAGAAATAATGATATAATGTTCTACATTATTTATATGATTCTCCCATTTTAAAATATTTTCATAATTACCACAACTTTACTGATGTCTGTCACCTCTGAACTTTTACAGAAATTAAGATTTTGCACTGAATTATACAGTGCATGTGCTATTGTTTGCTGTTTGCTGTTGTCAATCACCTGTCCCTCCTTGCAGGTAAGGACCAAATCTTTTAGTTTAGATCTCTACCATATTGCACATTGTAGTACATGTAGTAGTGACTTAGCACTCATGTGTCTGCTGAACAGTTCAAGTTGGGTAGGGGGTGGGGAAGAGTGTAGAAGGTAGGGACCAAAGTACTGATTGAATGTGTTAGTCAGGAATTTACAAAATGCAAGTAACACAGACCCAACCCAAACTTGTTTCACACCTTCTTTCATTTGACAAATATTTTTTCTTTTATTTTTATTAATTTTTTTTGTTTAATTACAGTTATTTGCAGCCTCTCCCCTCCCCACTCCCTTCCCCTCCCATCCCACCCCCTAACCTCCCTCCTCCCCCTTAGTTCTATCCATGTGTCCTCTACAGTGATTCCTGAAAACTCTTCTCCCCATTGTCCCCTCCCCCCTCTCCCCTGTCTATTGTTAGACTGTTCTTAATTTCAGCGTCTCTGATTATGTTTTGCTTGCTTTCTGCTTTTGTTGGTTATGATCCGGTTAAAGGTGAGATCATAAGGTATTTGTCCCTCACTGCCTGGCTTACTTCACTT